>BMAV01005829.1:0-27703 GCA_019973955.1 Trichonephila inaurata madagascariensis | reverse complement strand
CCCTTTACCAATTTTTACTTTTTCAACATTAAGTAAATGAGCAATCTTCCTTCATTGCATGGATCGGAATCGAGGTTTTCTTTCTTTCTTTTTTTTTTTAATTTTAAGCTTCCATTTTCCATTTTTGTTCGCCGTAACTTTTCCACGATCTTTCTATCCATGCACAGTGAATTAAAATCGAACAAAGTGGTGCAAATTCAAAATGATTTCCAATGCGTAATTTCCTATTTCAGATTTTTAGGTTTATGTATAGGAATGTCTTTGTACTCTAAATTCACAATACACAGGGCAAATTCTTAACGCTTTATGGTGATGAAGAATACTATTGGTCAGACACTCTTTTTTGTCGTTATATCAGGAAAATTTACGATATCTATGCAAATAACTTATTATTATCTTGGTTACCTAAGTAAAAATCTTACTTCTTAACTATTACTTATTTCAGAAATAAACTCAAACAGTCAGTCTGCAAATTATACCATCTAATTGCTAGAAATTCTACTAGAAGTCGCAAAATACATTGCTTACCTACTCACTAATCCAGGTATACTCAACTTGCAGCCCACCTATCCTTTTCAAGTTGCCCGGTCATGGCCTATTGCTCTGAGAAATTTACTTATTTAAGAACATTGTATTAAAAACTCGGTGGGAAGTTCTTCGACAAGAAATCAAATATATCAATTTTGCTTTTTGCTGTCGGTTTCGTACGGGTGCAAATTGATATTCTTTTTCTATTTGGTACGGTTACGGTTAGTGAAAATAGACAACAGTGAAGTAGCTAAAATTTTATGGATGGAACTAATTTTTAAATATATTTCATATCTTGCAAGCGAAAAATATTCGAAGAAAATGTATCGTTTCAAGACGATTGTGTGGTTGACTATTTTGTAGTGAAAAACAAACATGGATCAGTAATTGTTTGATTTGTCAAGAAGGTGCTGTATTTAAAAAAATAACAATAAACATGAATCTTTCATTGACACTTTTCCTCGAAGATCTCTTGCAAGAGGTGATAAATAGGCTTTCTTGAATAATCTTTGGAACAACAACAAAGTGTTTGGTCAGTGGTAATATCACAGGGGGTAACAAAGACATCCTATGTTATATTATTGGTAATCATATGGAACCGTTTACTGATGCAGGTATTGTGAAGGAGAGATTCTTAAATGAGGGCTCATAGAACTGAATGAGCAGGAACAAGACAATGAAGAATTAAGTCTTTGTACCCAGTTCAATCATAAGTTTGAAGAAATTTCACAGATGGCTTTAATTTAATTGAAAAAGGGTTACAAATTTTAGGAAATATAGATTCCAAAGAAGAGCGAATTTTTTCAACAAAACTATGAATAAAAAAATTATTAGCATGCTACAAGGAAATTGGCTGGAAAAAAAATATTCTTTGAGCCAAAACACACTACTTTTGTTAGATTTTATGAAATTTACATCAAAATAGCCAGTTTGTGATTTTGTATTTGCGTTATCTTAGATTTTATATCAACGAAACAAGAAATAATAAAATTTAATTGCATGCCATAAGGAAATTTTGCTGGAGAAAAAAAAATTCTTCGAGATAGCAGACTACTTTTAGTTAGATTTTATGAAACTTACATCAAAATAACCAGTCTGCGATTTTGCATTTTTGTTATCTTAGATTTTATATCAACGAAACAAGAAATAAAAAATTTAATTGCATGCCATAAGGAAATTTTGCTGGAGAAAAAAAATTCTTTGAGGTAGCAAACTACTTTTAGTTAGATTTTATGAAACTTACATCAAAATAACCAGTTTGTGATTTTGTATTTGTGTTATCTTAGATATTATATCAACGAAACAAGGAATAAAAAATTTAATTGCATGCCATAAGGAAATTTTGCTGGAGAAAAACAAATTCTTTGAGGTAGCAGACTACTTTTAGTTAAATTTCATGAAACTTACATCAAAATAACCAGTCTGCGATTTTGTATTTGTGTTACCTAAGATTTTATTAAGTATATTTTTTTTCTAATTTATTTTCTTTCGACTCCGGCCTAGCTAAAAATTTAAATGTTTTTAAATACGAAATTATACCCCGATTTGCGCGAATTCGACTTACACGGTTATTACTCAGTCGCACAAATTAGAGGTATTACTGTTCTTTAGCGATATACTTTTTCAATGTTGTTTAGTCCTTTTTAAAAAATTTCATTTTGCTAAGTTCACATTATAAAAAAATAAAAAAAAACACGCACACACATAGAAAATGCATTAAAACTACTTAAACCATCAGAAAACTTCACCATTAAGCATTTACGTTTCTTCTTGTTAGAAAAGAAAATAAACTCTATCATAAGTATCCTTTCTTGTATCTATCTTACCTTCATTTACAATCGGTAACAAAATTCAATTTGAAAAAGAGTTTTCTTTAAATGATATCCATGGAGAATTTTAGCAGTATACTAAATTTACAGGCACATAAACTAAACCTTAAAAAAGAATTCATTTATTATCTACCGTAATATAATATTTTGCGTTATTTACAATTATTATTTTATGATATAAGTCACCACAACCAATATATTGCTCAATTCATCACTTTTCTGTGTGTCGACCACTACTGAGCATATAATTTTACCAGCATATTATATGAAACACTTCTTTTTAATGTTTAATTTGATCGAATGCATTTAAAAAGACAAAAGTGCCCTTGGTAGCTAAAACTGCTCCTTTCAAAGCATTTTTTTTTTTTTTCATAAAAGAATTTAAAAGTGGTGATTCTAAGGCGTAAAGTACGGTACCAATTTAGTCACCTATCTTGTTATTTAACATTGTTTATTTGAAATCAGTAGCGCAACAGTCCTTGAGAACCAAGGCCCATTGTGCCTATCTCACTAGGCACTGGGGTGCATGTGCAGATGTCTCGGTCATATTGTCAGTCTGACGCCCCCAGTGTTTAGTTTCCAAGCAAGCTTGGTACTCATTTATTTACAGAATAAAGGAATGAAAGGCTAAGTCGACCTTGCCCAGCGCTGGATTTGAACCCAGACCTGTGGCGTGGAAGTGCAATACACTACCACTCAGCCACTGGGCTTCAATGTTATACATGTACATGTATATTTATGTAAATCAACTCAAATGGGGAAGTGACTCACATTGGAAGAATTGTATAAAAGATGTTTAATTACAAGTAGAATGGAAATAGTACAACTACAAAGTAGAAAATATGTACTTTTACATATGGTATACATGAATCATGCGCGAGCTGGTCCGAGACTGAATGTTTTCCCCTACCTGGTATTCAAGGTCCAGTTCGTGAAAAGCTTGTGGATGAGGTACTGTGGATGCTCCTCCGACAGCCGTCTACCATCACATGGTGGATTCGTTATCTATGGATTTAGTAGAGGCTTTTGGCTGCTAACACGTCCGCCGTCTCATGGTGTATTTGCTTGCTCAACATAGCTCCATCGTTTACTACATTCATGCATTTCTTATGAATTATAGTCCATAAATTTAAATTCGATCGAAGAAGGTGATATTACAGCATCAAACTCATCAGCTTTCATTATTAAACTGTAGTGATGCTTGAGTGTTTTTTCACAAATTTGTTAATAAAATCTTAAAAACTGCTTTTTTATCTTTAAGGTATCCGACTACGTTCGGAACCATGATTTTAAAAAAGCGCATGAATGGATAATTTCCATAATATTTAGTGTCACTTAGATAAGAATACATGTATAAAATTGTTTTAAGGACATTTTGAGAAAAAAATTATTTAAATACAATATTTCGGCAAAAAATTAGCTAAGAATAATTTTTTTCCAAATGTTCTCCTTTTGCGAAAAATGCTTCTATTATAATAATATTTTGCCTGTATATAGCTCAGACCTCTCTACAGAGGCTCAACTAGAATTTTTGAAATACATAACTTAGAAGTGGGTTTATCCATATTTTACGACAACAGAGGGGAGCAATTTTAAGAATAAAACACCAATAATTATTTAAATTGGTGGTAACTCTGAAAATAATGGGAATTTTTCAAAAATTCTAGTTGAGCCTCTATAGAGAGGTCTGAGTTATATACAGGCAAAATATTATTATAATAGAGCATTTTTCACAAAAGGAAAACATTTGGAAAAAATTATTCTAAGTTAATATTTTGCCGAAATATTGTATTTAAATATTTTTTTGTCAAAATGTCCTTAAACCAATTTTATACATATATTCTAATCTAAGTGACACTAAATATCATGACAATTACTCATTTATGAGCTTTTTTAAAATCAGGTTCCGAACGTAGTCGGATACCTTAAACTACTAAAAATTTACAATACACGCCATTCACTTGGTATTTTGGAATAATGTGTGACTTATATAAATATTTTAAGTTAGTAATGTTTAAATTTTAGTATTAAGCTATCGATTGCATACAAAACAATACAATTTTTATGGAAATAGGAATATATTTACCCATAACGTCTTCGTAACCCTCTCCCCCTCCGGGAGTAAACTTCCACAAAATCCGTTCTTAGCAGATCTCTACTCAAAGAAAGAAAAATACTTCCCAAACTTCGAGTCTGCAGATCTAATATTTCAAAAATAGCAATCCATAAAACCCCCGCATTGCTGGGGAGCCCAAGCCTGTGTTATGTTACGGTTTTGTAATAAATGTAAGATCTGGCTTGAGACCCAAAACTTGACTTTGCAGGGGACCCCTAATATTCTCCATTACGCCACTGCCCGCAACTCCCCTTAGGAGGAAATTTCCATGAAACCAGCCGTTCTAATATTTAGCCAAATCAGAAGGCGTCACCAAATACGAGGGTGGTCTGAAAAGTTACCGACCTCAATGTTAAGATGGCAGCACTTGTCAATAAAAGCTAATGAATTTCGTTGTTCATCTGTTGACAGTTACTTAGCAAATTTTCAGCCATTTTGGACTCAGCTTTTATGTAACAGTCGTTTTAGTGAGGTGATGTGAGTGTTTTTGTGAAAATAGACAAAATTGAGTACCGAGCTGTCATTAAATATTTGTTTTTGAAAGGAATACGCCTATGCAAATCAAATATGAGTTGGATTCTGTGTATGGGAACTCTGCACCATCATTTACCACAGTGAAATTTTGGGCAGCTGAATTTAAACAAGGTTGTAAGAGCCTGAGAGACGATGGACGTTCGGGACGTCCAAATAATGCAACTACCAACGAAAACATCTCTAAAATTCACCAATTGGTGCTAGACGACCACCGAATTAAAGTGAGATAGATAGCAAAGGTTATGTACATGTCAAAAGTACGTGTTTGTCACATATTAAATCAACATTTAGGCATGAGAAAGCTGTCCGCGCGTTAGGAGACGCGTTTGCTCACTTTAGACCAAAAACGTGTTCGGATGAACATTTCCAACGCTTTTTTGGAACATTTTAGGCGCAATAAATCCGAGTTTTGGCACTGATTAATTACTGTAGATGAAACTTGGAAACACCATTATATACCTGAAATAAAAATACAGCCCAAACAGTGGATTGCAAATGGGAAACAGACTCCAGAAAAAGCAAAAACTGTTTTTTTTTGGCTGGGAAGTGACAGTGACTGTTTTTTGGGATATTCATGGAGTTATTTTAATCGATTATCTTCAAAAAGGAAAAACCATTACAGGAGAAAACTACGTCTCATTACTTCACCAGCTGAAGGCAGAACTTGCGGAAAACCGGCCACATTTGCAGAAAAAAAAAATCATATTTCACCCAGACAACGCACCGTCTCACACATCAGCGGTTGCCATGGTGAAAATCCATGAATTACCGTTTGAACTGCTTGACCATCCACTTCACTCACCTGATCTAACCCCAAGCGACTTCTTTTTGTTCCCTCATCTAAAACTTGAGGCTCGGATGACAGAAATTTACGTCAAATAAAGAAGTAATCATATTCGTGAACAATTATTTTGCAGAGAAAAACGCCGAGTACTATTTGGACAGGTTACAGAAATTGGAGCATTACTGGGAGATATGTGTATAGTTACAAGGAGACTATATGTTAAATAATAATAAAAAAATCAGAAAAAATATCTTGTATCTTTGTTAGGCGGACACTTCTCAGACCACCCTCGTACAATAATAGTTTTCTAAATATGAGAGGAACGTTTTTCTACTATTGACTGCATACCGTGGCATTTGGTTGTCGCGACCCGGAGGTCTAGGGAGTGAAAGGGTTCGAGGAAGAAACAGACTTGATATTAGATTCTCTAATTTTTATATATATATATATATATATATATATATATATATATTATTTTTATATATATATATATATATATATATATATATATATATTAAACCCTTTTAACACAATGGGGAATGCAAAAAAAAATAAACCTCGAAAAAAAAAAATCTTATCCCGAATTATATATCAAATATATGGAAGTCACTTATCTGTTTTAAATCTCTTGTATGACCGGGCTTTCAACCTGCTAACTCCTTTAGTTGTAAGGTGGATATCTTCCACGGTTCTTGTAGATTATTTTTCTATCTATCTATCTATCTATCTATCTCTCTCTCTCTCTATATATATATATATAGAAAAATCCCCATATATTTTTGACTCCTAAATTTCATAAAAATCCAGTCAAATTCCGCAGTGTAAAAAAAGGGTTCAATACATATATATCCAAAATCGGGAAAAATTTTACAGACCATATTACAAGATACAATAAAAAATTTTAAAAATTTTACTTGTATATTAAAAAAACAGCCATGTTAATAAAAGGTTGAGCAACAAGAGGTATTTTCAGTGCATGGATTTGATTTCGAAGATTTTTTAATTCCATCAAAATAGAAAAATATAATCCCGGTACTTTCAGATGCATATAAGAAATATGGTTTTTAATGATTACATTAGTTTTGAAAAGTTCAATACACTAATTGTTTTTTTAATACAGGAGAAATTTTTTTATTTTTAAACAAACTCCCCAAAAACAAATCAAAAAGGGTTGCCTCAGGGTGGTCCAGCCAGTAACAGTCTCGCTAACCTGATTTTCACCACTATGAATCAAATCGAAGAAATGAACCATTTTGCATCTTTTTTTAAGATACATAGATGATTTAAATTTTTATAGGTCGCGACATTGAATTTAAAAACCCAAAAATTAATTTTTTGGGAAAACCTAAAATTAATACAGACAACATTAATTAATAAAATTTAAAATTTTAATATTTCAAATATTTAAAAATATAATTTAAATTTTTTGATGAGAAATAATAATTTAACTACACACAAATATTGATAAATTCAAGAACATCCCGAAATTTATATTTTTTTTGCATACAAATTATTATCCCATCAACTTCTTGAGAAAATACATAGATCAAAAAATATTTCTTAAAAAAAATTTTTTTTAAACCCTAAATGCAAAAAATCCACCCCCCACAACATTAGGGCCACAAAGTCAGCTTGTTAGTGGTCCAGCTGTGAAAAATTTGTGCATTTTCCAAAAAAAAAGAATACATTATAGTATAAAACATAGACCAATATTTAAAGACTACACTTTAAAATTATTTTGGGGGAATCAAATTTTATGACCAACCCAAACAACTTTTTTTTCATGCAATTTAAATTTTCATCTAATACCAAAATTTAACTTTTTGGTGTGAGATTTGAATCATTTGGATTGACATGGCATTAATTGGGGGTTGTGGGGGCAAAAAAATAGGGAAAAGGGAATTGTTGGGATTAAATATGAGAGAAAAAAACGTTCCCAAAATTTTTTAATTGAATTATTGATAGGAAAAGCTTTTTTTGGGGAGTTTTTAATGATTTACGCTATTCATTTTTTGAAAATAATTTGGTTTTTTAAATTTTAAACTATCGGATTTTTTGGGCATTTTTTCTACGTAAGGATGGTGGTCATCTTTTTGGGGTTTTAAGGGTTCACTTATATTATGCAATTAATTTTTTTTAGAATTTTAATATTTTTTTAAAATTTAAAATCTTTTAGAATGCGATGGCGAATAGTTTAATTTTTTTAAATTTAATGGTTTTAAATTTTTACTTTTTAATTTTTTTAAATTCTAATTTTTAATTTTTAAATTTTTTTTAGAATTGGGTATTATAAGATTAATTTTACCAAGTTGCAATAGGGGAAGGTTTGGGGCCCTCAAACCAGTTTAACCCCCTTTTCGGTCCTAAGTCCGAGGTTGCACTTGGATATTTTTTTATATTTTTATTTTATAAATTTTTTTTTTTTAATTTTGTTTGAAAACGTTAAATTTTGTCTTCTATATTATTGATATTCTGAAATGGGTTTTTTTATGTTATAGGATTCATTTAGTTTCGATTTTTTATTGATTCGTTTTTGGTTTGTTATAATATTTAAATATTATATAGTATAATCACAATCCCCCGACCATCAGTCAAAAATTTTTATTTCAGCACGATCATTTTTACCAATTACTTCGCCTACTCAATGACTGGTTCTTAAATAGAAGTTGAATATGTATAAAACTAAGTCACCTCCTCGGAAAGAATTTTTAAACTAAGATCACAATTAAAAAGAGTATATTTCCCCCAAGAGGATTAGTAGAATTTCAAATAGAACCCGTTACATGTTGACTTTACACATAAATACACATACTCATCCCTAAGAAAGATGGTCTTAGAATAAAATTAAAAATAAATAAGTAAATGAATTTAGGCGGAAATATGCTTAAGGCTTCTTGGAAGCATCATAGAAAGCCTAACTATACCAACTTGGCCATGAAACTATACCAACAACGATGTGACTTTCTTTGTCTTAAAAAAACAAATATACTAACATTCAAATTTATGTATGATTAACATTTTGATTCAAAATGAAAATGAAAATTTAGGTTAAAGTATTTTTCTATCAATGCCTTGAAGAATGTATGCCATTCTTCCATTGGAAGTTAAAATCCTGACGTAAAAATTTATTTCTACGCTTTCCACACACATAGAAACACTAACAAAAATTCTAAAAATTCCATTTGGAGCATCTTTTGTCAGTGAAAGCCAACTTTATAACAAAAACATAAATTCTCCCCCAAATTTTTTTTAAAAAACGTTTTCAAAACGTAGTCTTTAGAAAATCTTCAAAATAAGAGGTAAAATAAGTGTACAAGAATAAGGAAGTCCTTAGTGATGTTTATAGAACGACATCATTTTATTTCATATCTGATAAAAGCGTAAGTAAAATGTATTTTTCCTTAATAAATGATGGATTTTCTTAGCGCTAAGGTTTTTATCTACGTACAGCTAGATGGGAAAATCTTTTTTTCTAACTTTCAATACCGAATATAGCTTCAAAATCAGGAGCAGTCAAAAGAATATTTCATTTTGATTCTTTCTTTCTTTCTTTTTTTTTGTTTTTATCTTAAGTGAAAACATGGAAGTACTTTTACATACACAGAACGCGCTGATTTAATGTTACTAAATAAAGACTTCTCATTCGCATGCATTCGAGAAATGTATTGTTCGTATACTGTTCTTGCTTAACCTTGCTCTACTTAACACTGCTTCAGTATCCCAGTATGTTGTGTTTCCTCAAAACCTAGCATCATTACCTAGATCAGATAATGATAATATTATAGTATTACCTACATTATGGACAGTAAAAGTATCATGGTATAATTTAGAAAAAATAATGATAAGATCACGGTATTACCTAGAACACACATACAATAATAAGATCACGATACTACCTAGAACAGATGATAAGTGATATGAAATTGTGACGTTTGAGATAAATAACAGTAGCGTGATATTGATTAATTTAAATATTTGGTTTGTTTACGTCACAGCTATTATTTACAGATTATACATTGAAGTTATTAAACTTATTAAAATGTTTATTAGAATTCAAACGATGTGATTTGAGAGGGAGAAGTTTCTTTGGGGTCCGCTCTCAACAAAGGTTTTCAGATCATCTCCCGCTCTCTCTCTCTCTGCGCTCTCTATCTTCAGGGATCAGAGGCCGGCGTCTTTAGATTCCAGTTACATTTGAATAGTGAACGGAAAAAATGGTCATTCGTGGTGTCAAAGGTTACCGGGGAGATCCAAGACAGGATCACGCAATAATTTTAAAGTTTCAGGTGCCAATGCACGTGTGGTGATCCACAAAGATGTCGATTCACAGCTGTGTGGCGGGAAATTCTCAGTTACGTCACATGATGATATTACCTAAATCTGAAAATGATAATAGGATTAGCAAAATTCTCTTTTAAGCCAGGTCCCATTTTATCAGTCTAAACAGGCACCTGGTTTAAAATGCATGAAACACTAGTAGTAGGATGATTAGAATCGTGATCAGCATCGCCAGTAATGTATGATGTATAAGTCGAGCAACGGGATTTAATGTTGAATTCATTCCACAAAGATCGTCATTGAAAATTGAGAAATGCATATTAAATTAAATTCAGCTTCGAAATAGAAATTCGATAAAATACTGAATTTAGGAAAGGGCGATAATAGCTCAAGTTTCATTCGCTTCTTTTGATAAAATTACCAAATCAAAAGTTTTAGATATTAATGTAATCTCCTTACAAATAAAATAAGAAGTTTTGTGTGTGTGATTTTGTGCACGAGCGAAATGAAAGAATTAACCTTTAACTTTAATTAATTGCAAAACATTTAATTAACCCCAAGGAAAGGATTTGATGCAAAGTATGAAGTAATAATATAATATTAGATTCAAATGACAAGTTAATTTGTAAGCATGAAGTTCAAAATTATCTCTTGTAGCTGGATATGATTTAAAGAGCTAAAAATATTTTCTAATTTTAAATTCATTTTTTTCTACAGATAAAACTAGGGACGTCTGAAGACCCTTTGAGATCCTTAGACCAGAGAAATAGTAAGAGTTTTTGAGGCCCGGTCCCTATACAAAAGTAGGACCCACCTGAGACCTTTAAAAGTACACAGTGTATATAACATGTATTGTCAAATACTCATTCAAACGATTATTTGAGACAAATAAATATGCACGACTTACAGTCAAAATACCTAGCCACAAACCTGTTCGACCGATGACTGCATTTTGACCAAATGAATTGAATGATTGTTGATATAAGGCCTAGGTCTGGACATGGACCACGGTAATCACATAATAATACAGTCATGTCACATATGAAAACTGAGATGCAGTTTGAAATTCCCTGTTTTTCAAAGAATATGTGCGGGAATAATATTTAATGATTTTAATCATTAAATATTATCCACATCATGATCTTATTAAGGTATCCGACTACGTTCGGAACTGTGATTTTGCAAAAGCGTACTACTGGATAATATTTATGAAATTTAGTGTCACTTAGATTAGGAAATGTATATATAAAATTGATTTAAGAATAGTATTACAATAAAAAATTATTTAAGTACAATATTTTGACAAAAATGAACATAGAATGACCCATTTTCAAAATATTCTCCTTTTGTGAAAAATTCTTCTATTATACTAATATTTTGCCTGTATATAGCTCAGACTTCTGTACAGAGGCTCAACTAGAATTTTGGAAATATATAGCTTAGAAGTGGGTTTATCCATGTTTAACGACAACAGAGGGGATAAATTTTAAGAAAAAACTCCGATAATTATTTCAATGGGTTGTGACTCTGAAAATAATGTGGGTTTTTTAAAAATAATAGTTGAGCCTTTGTACAAAGGTCTGAACTATATACAGGCAAAATATTTTTATAATAGAAGTATTTTTCACAAAAGGAGGACATTTTGAAAAAAGGTTATTCTAAGTTAATTTTTTGCCGAAATATTGTATTTAATTAATTTTTTTTTTGTCAAAATGTGTCCTTAAATCAATTTATACATGTATTCTAATCTAAGTAACACTAAATATCATGAAAATTATTCATTTATGCGTTTTTAAATTACGGTTCCGTCCGTAGTCGGATACCTTAAGACAGAGTCAAGAACAAAACGGTACCTGGAGACCGCACACAGTTGGATCATGCATTTTAAGACGTCCTTGGATAGAACTTCACATCTCAACGAATAAATACAATATTTTTCTTAAATTAAAATGTACCTTTATTTGGTTATGCAGGCTCCCTTGCAATAAACATCTAATCAATCAGTTATGATAATAAATTTAAGCTATGTCGACATTTTGCAGAAAAAATTCTTCTGAAGGATTTACAAATTAAGTTTCCTTTTATCAATAAGTAATCAAAATTTTGCACTACTATAAGAATTCTTATTTTGTCCTGTACTTATGTGCACGAATTTCTTATGATTTATCATTTTGAAATCATTAAATTATTCAATATAAAATCATTTTGAAAACATTCAATGTTCTTTGCAATATTACCTAACAATAAATTAACACACACAAACAAGGCTAAAAACTTCAAATTAATAGCAGAAAATTTAAATAGTCCTGAAGGTGTTTATCATATTAAACAAAATCATTTACTCATTTTAACTTTGAATAAATTATCAAACATTGTTATGCGGAAAATATATTCTGAAAATAAGTTGAAAGATTTTTTTTTTTTTTAAAGAAAACTCCTTTGGAAAAAAAAATTTAAAAATCTAGATGAAAACAAAAACAACCCACTCACTTTAAAGAAAACAAAAATAAATTATTTGAAAAGTAAAAAAAATTTTAAAAAATGTCTGAGTTCTAATTCAGAACATTTTCTATGAAAACACTTTTCAATTTACATCCAATATCTTTCATTCTAAATGTCTTGGATTCGTACAAGTTATACAAAAATATTTTGAAACAAAAGTTTTAAAAATGCTTTAAATTTATTTTTGTTTCTATTTAGAGCAGAATTTTTTTCCTTTTGAAATATTCATGAGTGCATACGTAATTTCTCTACACATCACATTTCAAGATCTTTTTGACCCAAAGATTTAGTAATCATTTTTTTTTAAAAAAAAGTGTAAAATTGTTTATTTTACAATAAACGAATTGCATTTCAGTAAATTCGAATTTATATATATATTTTTAAACGAAAAATGTTTTTTGTTTTGTAGAAAATGTAAGTCATTTAAATTTTACTTCTTGATTTGTGCAAAATTTTGAGATTACGCTCGTGCACTCATGCGCATACAACATTATTTTGTATATTCTCTAAGCTAGAATGATAAGGGTAAATCTAGCAGAAAATGTAACACATATAAATGGAAATGTTAACAAATAAGATTTTAGAAATAAAAAACTTGAAAATTTTGGCGTTTTTCCTCTAAATAACCTCTATGTTTTTGGGGACGTTTTGGCAAAACTTTTCCAACAAACCCAAAATGAAACGAAGCATAGATAAAAAGATAATTTAAAAAAGGTAGAAATTTTGTGAGCAAAATGGCAATTTAAAAAAGTTCAGTGAAAGATAAAAGTGTGGATAAACGGCTTCCAAATCAAGACCCCACCCGCCAACAAACCAAGGTACATACCATTTAAATCTTAGGAGAAAGATTTGAAATGGTTGGGGCGTTGGTATTCAACCAAGGTAGGAAGATTATATTCTTAACCAGTATATTTTGAGATTGAGATTGGGGATATAATTATTTATATTGATAAGTGATCTAATTCGCGATCTGAGTTAGTTAGGACTACGTGTTTGGTTTATTCTCATTTAAAATAAGTTTGTTCGATATCTAAGTAATCTAAGAAAATTTTTAATAAAAGTCATATTAAGAATTCTAAAAAGTTTATCATTCCGAGAATCCCCCACCCCTAACTTCGGGAAACCCCCCACATAGCTTCGAATGTGGATTCCAAACTTTTATTTTACGTTAAATGAAACATTACAAATGAAATACCTGGATGGAAAGAAAGTAAAACCTGTAACTTATTGTGCATATACAGCATATTAGGGAGTAAATACAATTAAATTTGTAGGTAAATTTGGAGTATAAAGGGACCAAAATTATTACAGACTGAACTGCCGTCTCTGGCAGCTAGCACGCCTCTCACCCGAATACGAATTGAATCGAACTGGGCCTGGGTGATAGATATCGGCAAGTCATTTTATGTTGCTGTGAAACTATGTCACACTTCATCAATTGCAGTCACTGGAGAGTATTGCCGGTCCAATCTCTAAACAACTTTTGGCCATGATTAAGACCAGTTGCCATTGATGGCTGAAAGATCTGGAGAACGTGTTTGCCAGTTCTACAATCCAACAAACATGTGTGAAGGTATCTCAGGATATGTAGGGCACAAGATGGTGTTCCTTTAATTTGCTGAAATTACCTCGCAGCCCCCCAAGATAGCGCTAACACCCTTTAAAAAACTATGAAATTACCATCCCCCGGTGAAAATTCGACATGACTAATTTATCCCGGAAATACTTCCCGATGTGGGGGATACTTTCAAATGAAATTTGCAAACCAGGCCAACCTTTTTCCCAAAATTTTTGGCATTAAACTCACCCTGTACCCCCCTTGTTGGGGGTTATACAAGTGAAACCCTTTAATTTTTCTTCAGACTTTTCCCTGTTCGGGGGTCTTTTTTTTGACTCGAGATTGGTGATATGTCTGCACGATCCTGCAATCCCAACCTATAACAACACTTCTTATCCTCTTGAACGTTAGTGGTAGGGACTTCTTTAGATTCATCTTGGTATTTATTATGACCCTCCTGAAACCATCGATTCCAAATTCCATACAGTTGTGTTGGATTTCATCCAATGCCAAAGTAGTAATATTGCAAAACGATAAACTGCAGTCCCAATTGGGCACGATGATGCCTCCATCGAACGCGCGTATAAGTAGCTCAATGTGTAAGTAGCTCGTGCAAGTAGCCATTTCTCTTTTTTATTCGAGGTATAGCATGATCTTTTCACAAAAAGCTCAAATTAAAATGTGATTTTAAAATGAGAAAAACCCTCTACATATCTTCCTTTACGTGTAGAGTTAGAGGTTTTTCCCCCCCTTCTTTATTAAAATTTCCTTAAATTTACAAATTTCATATTTCTAAACTTCTACCTTCTGAGAATGTATTTTCCCTATTTCCTTTCTTTAAAAAGGGGTTGCACTTTTAAAATAGCAATGAAAAAATTGAATGTTATTTTTCTATAAAAACTGGGCTGTGGTTACGCTAAAATAAATGCTGATCATTAAATAAAATAATGCGTAATAATTAGTTCTATTAATGGGTTAAGTTTCAATATTATTAATTTACTTTAAAGTCTCCCTTGCTTTTTAAAAAAGTATTATTTATTAGCGGATGCAATTCCCTGGATTCTAAATCTATTAACTAAGTGAATTTAGCTGAACATGGACAGTCTGGAAAAAGTATACTTCAGTGCTTCTCAAATTTTCAATACTGGCGACCCACTTTTCAATCATAATTTTTTTTCGCCCCCTTTTCAATAATAATGATTAATGCAATAAAAGGGACTTTGAAGGTAAATACAAAAGATTTTTTATAAACCGTACAAAATTTAAAAAGATAAAAATATTAAAATTTTAAAATTTAAATTTTAAAGTATATGTATTTTTTTTTTTTTCTCGAATTTTTTTTGGCAGATTGCAAAATTGGTTTTTCAAGACAAAAATAGATCTCAACCAAATATAGAAAATGTACTCAGGTGTCAATTTTTAATCGTAAACCTTCCTTTGATAAACTTTTCCTCTGCAAGACAAGGCCTGAAACCTTTTACTTATTTAAAATTGCTCAATTTAGTATTAATAAATTGATAAAATACCTTGTCAACAGTACATTAAAAA
Organism: Trichonephila inaurata madagascariensis; assembly: GCA_019973955.1. Lineage (NCBI taxonomy): Eukaryota > Metazoa > Arthropoda > Arachnida > Araneae > Nephilidae > Trichonephila > Trichonephila inaurata. The sequence continues at coordinate 12,026 of BMAV01005829.1, read as the reverse complement.
TTTTATTTTCTAAGTACCCCCCTCTTCGAAGAAATTATTTATTAAAAACTAAAAACATTTTGTTAAAAGCTGTGTCAGGAGATAAAACCAATTGGGGACATGTTTACGAAAATTTAAGATATATTTTTAAAGAATCCATATTCTAATTAGTTTTAAAAGGGAAATGTAATTTTAAGCCCCACAAATTAGCATTTACAATTTGTTAAACAATGAAAAAAAAATATAAAATTCCCCAAAGAAGAATAATAGGTTATTTTTTTATTCAAAACGGGAAAACTTCCCAATTTTTTTTCCCCGGGGGAGACACTCGAACTAAGTTAATGGTCACGCGGGGGGTTTTTAGTCACCCAATCCTTTTTATAATTTCTTTTTTTTTCCGTACAAATCATGGTTCAGTGAATATTTTAATTAAAAAGTATCTTACCACTTTTAACACTTTTTAACTTTTTGGTAACAAATAAACAGTTTTGCCAAATTAAGTTTCGTGATCTGTTGTGAACATTTCGGGTTAAAAGTGTATTCATTATGATAATATTATTTACTGCTAAAAAATGTGAAAAACTTTTTCATTAAAACCCCCATGTTTGAAAAACTCAAAAAAAGAAAAGTCTTGGCCAAGTAATCCTTCAAAGAATTTCTCCGGGGTTTTCCCCAAATATCATAAAACTCTTTCCATGGAAAAAAGTCCAAAAAGAAACACTTACTTAAAACCCAAATGAGAAAAAAACATATAAAGGGGGGTTCATAACTAACTGCACCAATAACTTAGAAGGTAAAACAGATTTTTAAGCAAAACAGATTAAAGCTAAAATTATTTAGTAAAATAAAAATAATCACGGTGATGAATTTTTATGTTCCTAAATTTTTTCAAATTTTGGGTCCGAAATTTGTTTTTTTTTAAAAATTGGGATTTTAAGTTTAAAAAAAAAACGTAAAAAAAATCCCCCTCTTCAAAGGGGTTTAAACAAAAACAAAAAAAAGTTTTTTTTTTTGGTTATAAAAGGGTAAAAAATAGCTAATTAGGTATTGAAGAAATTTTTATTTTTGATAACTTAATATTTTATAAATTATATGGTAAAAATGCATTTTTATTTTACGAAAGTATTTTGTTTTAATTCTTTTCCAGTAAATTAAATATTTTTAAATTTTTTTTTTTTTCGATATGCTCGCCCCTTTCGAAAGGTTATTACGCAACACAGGCGGGTGTGCTCCACAGTTTGAAAACCTGGTAAAAGGAAAAAACAAAACAATCGCATAGAACGGCATCTAAGATTAGACTTCACCAACTAGCCATTTTGTTTACTTTAAAGCCATTTAAGTTATCCGACTACGTTCGGAACCGGTATTTTTCAAAAGCGCGTAAATGGATACTATTTATGATATTTAGTGTCACTTAGATTAGAATACATTTATACAATTGTTTTAAGGACATTATGACAAAAAATTATTTAAATACAATATTTTGGCAAAAATTATCTTAGAATAACCTTTTCCCAAATCCCCTCCTTTTTGTAAAATGCTTTATTGTATTAATATTTTCCTGTTTAGTCAGACCTCTCTACAGAGGCTAAAACCAAAATTTTTTTGAAACGCATAACTCGGAAGTCTTTTTATCCATGTTTTACAAAAACAAAAGGGAGAAATTTTAAGGAAATACGCCGATAATTATTTCAAATGGTTGTAACTCTGAAAATAATGTGAATTTTTCAAAACTCATAGTTGAGCCTCTGTACAGAGGTCTGAGCTATATACAGGCAAAATATTAATACAATAGAAGCATTTTTACAAAGAAAAACTTTTGGGAAAAAAAGGTTATTCTAAGTTCATTTTGCCAAAATATTTATTTAAAAAATTTTTTTTTGTCATAATGTCCTTAAAACAATTGTATACAAGTATTCTAATCTAAATGACACTAAATATCATCAAAATTATCCATTTATGCGCTTTTTTAAAATCATTGTTTCGAACCTAGTCGGATACCCTAAAGTTTATTCTAATTTTATAATCTTTCTCAAATTGGCGATATTTTTCAAGGATAGTGGTAACTTCTTTCTTTAGAGATTTATGTGCGATTTATCTTGCTTTTAATTATTTTTAATCCATACATCTGTATGTATTATTAGAAGGATATGGACTATTTACCTAACTCAATGTAAAAAAAAAAAACTATTTCTTTTTAACATTGCAGCGGGCATGCTTTGATTTTTTCTGATACTTTATTTCGGGTAGTCCCGAGTTAAATATTTAAAGATGTATTAATTTTGTTTAGTTCATTTTTTCCAGATGAAACATACTTCATTATAACAGAACATAAGGGAGAAAAACAACTATACACGCTTTGAGAGAAATTAAGTTTTATTACTCTTTACAAGTAAAATATATCTTATATCAGTGCTTCTCCAAACTTTCAGTATTTGCAAACAAATTTTTAGGCCTAATTTTCATCGCGTCCTCTTCTCACTATAACATTGTATTGAATGCAGTAATGCAGTGCTTCAAGGTATCCGACTACGTTCGGAACCGTGATTTTAAAAAAGCGCATAAATGGATAATTTTCATGATATTTAGTGTCAGTTAGATTAGAATACATGTATAAAATTGTTTTAAAGACATTTTGACAAAAAAATTATTTAAGTACAATATTTCGGCAAAAAATTAACTTAGAATAATTTTTTTTTCCAAATGTTCTCCTTTTGTGAAAACTGCTTCTTTTATAGTAATAGTTTGCCTATATATAGCTCAGACCTCTGTACAGAGGCCTAACTAGAATTTTAAAAATATATAACTTAGAAGTATATATCCATATTTTACGACAACAGAGGGGAGCAATTTTAAGAAAAAAACGCCAATAATTATTTAAATTAGTAGTAACTCTGAAAATAATGTGAATTTTTCAAAAATTCTATTAAAGCCTCTATAGCGTGATCAGAGCTATATACAGGCAAAATATTATTTATAATAGAAGCATTTTTCACAAAAAAAGAACATTTTGAAAAAAGGTTATTCTGTTAATTTTTTGCCAAAATATTGTATTTAAATAAATTTTTTTGTCAAAATGTCCTTAAAACCTTTGTATACATGTATTCTAATCTAAGTGACACTAAATATCATGGAAATTATCCATTTATGCGCTTTTTAAATCATGGTTCCGAACGTAGTCAGATACCTTAATGGTAAAGCTACAACATGACTTAAATAATAAACTGCACAAATTATTAAGACAAGTATTAAGTATGGATAAGAATAAGATAAGTGCACTGTGCTTCCACACCACAGGTCCGAAGCTCAAAGCGCGGGCTGGGCAAGGTCAACTCAGCCTTTCTTCCCTTCAGTGGATAGATAAATGAGTACCAAGCTTTTTTGGGAACTTAACACTGGGAGTTTCGCGTCAGACTGACCACAGTACTGATATGTTTATAAATGCACTATTCAGTGAGAATATGTATTTTATTATTAAGTCAGAATGTAGTTTTTATTGCTTCCTTTGATTAAATTGATAATCATTTTTATACTCGATTTTTTTATATGTTCGGCCTTCCCCACATAGGATTATCACGCCTCTCTAGAGAGGCTCGCCTCATAGTTTGATAAATGCTGCCCTATATATATATTTACCGCTGTGTGACCCATACTGTAATATACGAACTGGACTGATATTTGAGTTGTATATCCCAAAATGTCATCAACTACATCTACATCTTATTTTCCAAGTTCATATCTATCCTTTTGCAAACATTTTAATTTTTAAAAAAACCATAACACAATGTTGATTTTTTTTTTTCCTTTAATTTTTTCTGATTTTTGAATTATCTATATATTTAGTTTTATGGAATTGTATTTTTCCAGTTTTACCGATAAAAATGTTCATCCTCAAATATTTTTTCACCATTGTTATCAGATAGAAATTGTTCATATTTGTCACTTCAAAGTTTTTTTGAATATTCTCCTCATTGATATTGCTATTATTTTTCTTAAAATAATATCAATCCTTAATTTCTTTGTTTGATGGTTTTTGAAGAACATCCTTTATGGATATTTTTTTCAGAATTTACAAGGCCATAACTCAAAACCTTTGAATAATGTTTATTTGTGCTATGCAAAAAAAAGGAAGTAATAATACAGTATATTACTGATTAAATGTATAATACGAAATAAAATTCAAAAAAATTGAAAAAAAATTACTTTTAAGAGTAGGAAATTGAAAATTTTATGAATGGAATAATTTACAGCATAAAAAGATCGAAATAATTGATGTTAAGGACTACTATCGGTTTCAAAAATGAGCAATAAGACTAAAATGAGCATAGTTCGTGAAAAAGAAAGGTTACACAACAAAATCTGCATATGTATCTTACAGTGAATAGTACGGTTGATATAAAAACAGGTTTATGTCAGCAGTTGCTATTTTTCTTCTCTGTGTTACATCCTGGTTCCAAAAGTCTCAGAAAATGCTCTCAGAATAAGAGACGACGATGGCATTTAATTAAAAACAAAATTGGGTCCATTCTGGGGAACGACCATCGGAAATTTTTCGAACCTTGCCAACCGTTTGATCACTCTTTGAATATACTTGGTCATGAATACTTGGTAGTGGACCTTCTAAGGTTAAATCGCCCGCGAGGACCGACATATGTGTCTAAATTCTCACGTTATCGGACATGTTCACTCCATCAACTTTCTTCAAGCATTGTCACGTCTTCACGAATAGTGCTTCTCCAACGAACTTTTCCCAAAGGGTGCATAAAAGGGGTCCTGTTTTCCCAGTTGGGTGCCAGGATGTCGTCTCACAGAAGACCTCGATTACAGTGGGCTCAGAATTGCATTTATTGGACAACATATTGGAAACCTTGGGAAATGTGTTTTTTCACAGATGAGTTCCGATTCTGTATAAATAACGATTCTCAACTGATACGACTCTGGGAAATCCCAAGTACATTGAAAACTCATAACATAACTGAAAGACATGGCTAGTTGTATTGGTGTTATGATTTGGACAAAAATATCAGTCAGCGGCCGAAATGATCTCCGCTTTTTTCATCCCAGTTTAGAGAAACAGCAATTACTTATCGGCTTGAAATCCTCCAACCATGTATTCACCCGTATCTGACATCCATGGGTCTTGATGCTCTCTAAAACGCAAAAATACATAAATTTCGCTTTTTCAACCAATACGTGGAACGTGAATCACTGCTTCGAAGGTAAGAACTAGCACGTTAAACCGACCAATCCCCCCCAAACCCTATATTCATCCAAATCTCCCCTCCATGAGTCTTGGATGTTTCTAAAACGCAAAAATACAAATACGTGGGAAAGTGAATCACTGCTTCAAATTTAAAACCAGCACGTTAAAAAGACCAATTTCCCCCCCCAAAATATTCATCCAAAATCTGCCATCCATGAGTCTTGATGCTCTCTAAAACGCAAAAATACAAATACGTGGAACGTGAATCACTGCTTCAAATTTAAGAACTAGCACGTTAAACCGAAAACCCCCCAAACCAAAATATTCATCCATATTTTGCCATCCATGAGGGCTTGATGCCCCTTAAAAAAGCAAAAATACAAATACGTGGAACGTGAATCATTTTTAATTTTGAAGGTAAGAACTAGCACGTTAAAACCCACCAATCCCCAACCCATATATTCATCCATATTTTGCCATCCATAGTCTTGATGCTCTCTAAAAAAGCAAAAAAACAAATAGGGAACGGGAAACACCGCTTCAAATTTAAGAACCAGCACGTTTAAAACCCACCAACCCCAACCAAAATATTCATCCATATCTGCCATCCCGGTCTTGATGCCCCTAAAACGCAAAAATACAAATACGTGGAACGTGAATCACTGCTTCGAAGGTAAGAACTAGCATTAAACCGACCTCCCCCCAAACCAAAATTCATCCATATCTGCCATCCATGAGTCTTGATGCTCTCTAAAACGCAAAAATACAAATACGTGGAACGTGAATCACTGCTTCGAAGGTAAGAACTAGCACGTTAAACCGACCAATCCCCCAACCATATATTCATCCATATCTGCCATCCATGAGTCTTGATGCTCTTAAAAAAGAAAAAAAACAAATCGTGGAACGTGAATCACTGCTTCAAATTTAAGAACTAGCACGTTAAACCCCCCCCAATCCCCCCAAACCAAAATATTCATCCATATCTGCCATCCATGAGTTTTGATGCTTTTAAAAACCCAAAAAATACAAATACGTGGAACGTGAATCATTTCCTTCAAATTTAAGAACAGACGTTAAACCGACCAATCCCCCAACCATATATTCATCCAATCTGCCATCCATGAGTCTTGATGTTTCTAAAACGAAAAAAATACAAATACGGGAACGTGAATCACTTCAAATTTAAGAACTAGCACGTTAAACCGACCAATCCCCCAACCATATATTCATCCATTCCCCACCGAGTCTTGATGCTCTAAAACGCAAAATACAAATACGGGGAAGGGAATCATTTTGCTTCAATTTGAACAGCACGTTAAACCGACCAATCCCCCAACCATATATTCATCCATATCTGCCATCCATGAGTCTTGATGCTCTCTAAAACGCAAAAATACAAATACGTGGAACGTGAATCACCTGCTTCAAATTTAAGAACTAGCACGTTAAACCGACCAATCCCCAACCATATATTCATCCATATCTGCCATCCATGAGTCTTGATGCTCTCTAAAACGCAAAAATACAAATCGTGGAACGGGGAAACCCGCTTCAAAGGGGCCCCGCAAGTTCAGCACGACTAAAAAATACGTCTGGGGATTTGGGGAGTGTCTTTTTGTGTGGGTCCCCCCCCCTGAAAGTTTAATTTAACATATAATCTTCAAGAAACTATATAGATGTCATAAAGAGTGATTAATAGCCTACTTGCAGGATTTTAATCGTCGTTGTTGAGCCTGATCTTCAGTAAAGCAGTCACACGTTCTGTTTATAAATGTTTACAACATAATTTTCTTAGCAAAAATAAGGGACAGTATTATTTATAATGGCTATTTGAAAACTGATTTTTGCTGCCTTCTGTTATTTTGCGATACATTGCCTCTTCTGTTCAGCAAATAGAGAAAATTTCATTGTAAATCAATAAATTGTTTTCTCTTTATTACCATTTCTCTGTTTATGTTGCTTTTTTTTCAGACAGAGTGTAAATACAAAATATTGATAATAATACTTGTTTTATATATAAAAAAACATTTCTTTGCTTATTCGTCTCAAAATATCCTCTTCCTTTTCAGAACCCATGGCATACTCTTCACTTATGCCTAACTATTTAAAAAAGCATTTGTAAGTAAAAATGCGCTATTTTAGTTCCCCGATTAGAGCCGACAAAAAAAGAATATTCAAATTGCCATCATTGCGTATTTCGAACAACAATTCGGCCGAATAACAACAAATAAATTGTGTTTTTTAAAGTTTAATTGCCGTGCTACGAAAGTATACACTCTCTTCCATTCCTCAACCCATGCATTCCCTGAGTACATTTAATCATTAAATTTTTCCAAAGAAAAGAACCTTAAAAGCAGAATTATGTATGGATTTCAAACTGACTTCAGGCACTGCCATTAGATGTCTGCGAAATCCATAGATAAATTAGGCAAATAATGCAAGCTCTGATTGCAGAACCTAAAGACAAGCATTTCAAAGTCGAAGGGGAAGAAAAAAAAAACATACAATTTTCTTTGCAAAAGCCACGTTAGAAAGTTCTTCTCGGCGAGTAATGACTTCATTTCTTTTGTTCGATAATGTTCCTTTCCTTCTTTTGAAATCTAATTGACCACTTCAAAAGCGAAATATGTCGTGTTTTCAGCCTATTTTAAGTGCTTACGTTGAGAAATCTTACGAATCAAATTTCCGGAAAGGGAAGAGAATACAGGCATAATGGAGATTTACTTACGAAAATGAGTAATTGAGCATATCGATTATTTCTGTTCGCGGAAATCTTGAAAGCAATCGATTTATTTGCGTATGTAAGATTAGTTTATTACAGAACGAAATGTCATTAAAAGTAAGTTTTTATTGCTTTTTATTCACAATAAATAGGTTTTGATGCGCAAAAATTTGGATGTATAAGTGGAATTAAGAAAATTTAGAAACGTTCATATCGGACTTGAGGATCAATAAATAAAGGTTGAGAAAAAAGGAAAATGGTGAAAGGGGACTTAAATTTTAAAGATAATGTGTTTTTTTATGCAGGAAAATGCTGTTTTGAGAGGAAATGTGAAATACTTTAAAAAAATCTAATGCAACGCGTTTTATTCAAAATAATGAAAAAAAAAAAAAATTCAAAATTATATAATACAAGTATATTAAAAAGCATTGATTGTAAAACCGAAATTGAAATTAAAAGGAAGAAAAAATCTCACTGTCATTTTTTTTTTTTTCTGAAAATATGAAACTAGTATTTTTTCACATATTTTAAAAAAAAAACAATTACTGAGGAACTCTTTCAATAAACTAAGTATACAAGATACTAATTTGATAGAAAGTAAAAATATATATATATATATACGTAAAAAATAGGTATTATGTGGGAAAAATGTTCTGTTGATAATAATTTACACAAAATGCTGCAAATTTTAATATAATTTCATGAAAATAAAAAGATTCATTTTCAATTAATAGATATATTACAGACATTTTTTTTAAACTTAATATACCGTAAAATCCGGCTACTATCGCGCACTTTTAACAGAAAAAATTACGTCGAAATTTAGGGTGCAAGGCAAGGCTAAACACCGGGTGTAAAAAAATGATAGTTTCAAAAATAAGAAAAAAAATAAGCATAAGAAAAATTAGACTTCTGTAAAGAGCGGACTATTATTTATATGAAAGAAATGACATGCATAGTGAAATTACAGGATTCTGATTCTAAAAATATACTATTTTTCAAAATTCAAGGATAATACCTCGAATGAGAGAGAATGGCTTAAAACACCAGAATTATCCCTGTTCTTTCGTAAAAGGGGTGGGGTTAAAAGGCGAATAAAACCTAAAAATTAAAAAAATGCAGTTTAAAAGAAGGGGGCGCGTTATAAGCCGGTACGCGCTATACGCCGGATTTTACGCTAATACATAAAACATTATATGCAGTTTGATACATTTTTTTAAAGTTCTTAGCATAATAATAAGAAAGCAATTTTTACAAATTTTTTTTTTAGATGTAGAGAAAGAGCACAGATAGTATTTTAATATTTAAGTTTAATGATTTATTTTCACATAATCGTTTTAAAATTGCTACTGGAAAATTTTAAAAGTTGTTGAGAGGTGTATTGGAAAGATAATTTTTAACATGAGAAATTCGTTGATTTCTTGGAGCCAATAAATAGCGATTCTGATACAGAAATTGATAATGATTCTTATAAAAAAAATCTTACGTTTTCTAATGTTTTACAGTGTTTGGAAAAAGTGAAAGCGTATATATACTTTATGCAGCAGGATGTAAATGACGCAGTGATAAAAAAGAATTTCAAGCATCTTTAAATCAGTATTTTAAAATTCCCAAACCAAATGGTGAAACTTTTCATAATAGTATTTTAACTGTAAAAAGTGTAATTTTGCTATGGAGATTTTTTGTGTAGTTGCTTATTATAGAATTTCCGAAAGGGAAGAGCAAACAATTTGTATTTTGTTTGTATCTCGAAATGACGAATGGCCCCGATTTAACGAACATAATATTTGGTCCGTAACTTAAATCGGGGGAAAAGATTATAATTATATAAAAAAGCTACCAAAATAATTTTTTCATTTTTAATTTTTCAGACAGTAAGAAAGATTTTAAAACCAAAATCGATGCACAACAGCCCATGGGACCAAGGGGCCTACCGGGCCCCTCTCAAAAGGACCGATGGGGGCTGGGGGGGGCATGAGAGATTCAGGGTTTATCAAATCAAACGAAACCTCCAGGGGAGTCCCCAAGCAAGCTTGGTTTTATTTATCACCCCGGGGATGGGCTGAGTCACAATTCCCCAGCCGGAGGGTAGATCCCCGGACCAGTGGTGTAGAAGAGTGATACGCTACCACTCGGCCACTGGGTATCTCTCTAGTCTTAAAAACTCTCCATTCTTACTTTTTTTACATCCCACTTTATGCAGATTCAGACAATGAATCAATTTATAAGGAGCAGAAAATGACTACCACCGTGCTTATAACTAATGAGACTCGAACTTAAGATTTGAAGACCACTAAAGCTTGACTTTACTATTAATGAATTGTGATTTCAGCATGGCGGACCTCATAATTTTGAATTTCTGTCAAGTGATGATAACGACACCCTTTTACAAAAACCCTCCAGAAATATACCCCCCCGACGGGGTAGGGTGAGTCACATCATATAACGTGAATCAACCCCTCTACACTGCAGCATTAAAACTCAAACTCACGACAAGACAGCAGCGAGTCTTGACCATGACCTATAGGCTTCCGCGCCTTTACAAAAAGAGCAATATAAAATCCAAAATAATTATTTAACGCAATGAATCTCGAACTTTCAATACCAACCCAATTTCAAATAATTTTTATACGCCCCCTCCCAAAATAATGTTTTAATTCAAAAAACGATACTTTCACATGCTAAAGCTACAACAGAATTTAAAGTTCTACCCGCGCATATAAACGTCTCGCTCAGCTAAAACGTTATTTTCCCCGGACGTATATATACGTCTGTCAAAAGTATTATCTTTTCTGTGCACTGCTTTCCAAAAAATTATTCCGAAGGCTTTGGAATGTAATAAAAGTACAGCTTTTGCGAAGGATGCACTTATTTCAGAGGATTTGCTTATTTATTCCTTTTCTCCCCCATCCCTAATACATCACATAAGCACCCCTACGTGATAAACGGGGGCATTGGGGAACGAATCGCATAACTTTTAATTGGCATTTAAGGAAGTAATTATAAACCACAGAAATTATCAAGATAAGTATTAAGTTTTTGTATATAGTTTTTATATATGACACAACCATGGGATCACTGGTTATTATACTTGTTCTTAATACTATTAAATTAATTATGAAATAAATCATGCAATAAAGATACTTTTATTAGTGTATTATATCAGTGTAAATGTGCATTATATATTTTTTATTTCGTCAGAATGTAATTTTTGTTTGTTTACTTTCAGTAAATTAGTAATTTTTTTAAATAAGCTTTTGTTTTCAAATTTTAAATATGCTCACGCCCCCTCGTAGAGTTATCACGCCTCCCCCCAAAGGGGGGTGTTCCACAGTTTGAGAAACGCTGATTTAACGAAAACATTTAATTGATATCAGTTTTTCAAAAAAAAAAATGTTGAAAAACTGAAAGCGCTAAGAATTATAATTAATAAATCTCAACTTTAAAATATTTTCGAGTAGCTAAAAATAGTTTAGTTTTTCAAGTTAATGGATTTTAATACAAACATTGTGATTGAATCACATATGGTATAAAATACATTTTAACGAAATTGAGATGAACGGAATGGAGTGTTTCAACGGTATAGTTAGGGACGTCTTAAGGCATGGTCGAACTAGTCCCTGGTCTAGGGCCTCGCTCTAAGCAGGGTCTCGTGTCATTCTATACTTTGTCTTAATAGTATCCTCATCCGGTTAATTGTAATGGTCAAATATTATTCCCGTACATATTCTCCGAAAAATAGGGAACTTCAAACTGCATGTCAACTGGTAAAAGTGGTAAGACTGCATTACTATGTAATGACCGTTGTCCATGTCCAGTCCTATGCTTATACCATAAACGATCATTCAACTCATTTAGTCTAAATGTGGCTGTCGATCGAGCCGGTGTGTGCCTAGGTTTTGAGATTGATTATTTGTATAAAATTATCATTTGAACGAACATTTGTGTGTGTGTGGGGTGCAATGCATGCTATATACGGTCTATTTTAAGGTTTGACTACGTTTGGAACGTGATTTATCAAAAGTAAAAGGATAATTTTCATATATTAGTGTCACTTGGATTTGAATACATGCATAAAAATTTTTTTAAAGGGCATTTTTACCAAAAAAAAAATTTAAA
>BMAV01005828.1:0-10246 GCA_019973955.1 Trichonephila inaurata madagascariensis | reverse complement strand
GTGATGGGTTTTGATTGAACATATTTTAGTTAAATTTTTGAAACATTTAAATCGCATTCAGACGCTTGATGTATATTTAATTTTAAATTTTATGCTAATAATTTTTCCAAATATTCTTCGGTAAGCGAATTTCAGCATTGAACTCAGAAACATCTACTATTAAATTTTCCATTTCTGAATTAAGTTTCTTCAATGAGAGTTCTTTTTCGATTAGTTGATCTTGTAATTCTAAGATACGTGCTAATTTGATATCGGGGTAGTAGCGCCAAGCTGTTTATGTTCGCCAAGATGGGCGATAAAGATATTATCTACATCATCACTGTTATTTTCAATGTAATTTTGAATTTTCGTAATTAATTTTGTTACCGCCGAACGTATAGGCGTTCTTTTATTTTTAATTTTTTCAATTGGATTCATTTTGATTTTTTCGGTAATAAACAATGATATATAATTTTTGCAATGAAATAAATAATAGAGGCATGAAATTGGTTTACCTCTATTTAAATGTGGAGCCTTGCGAGAAGTCCAATGAATGGTATACAATTGATGTGTTCTTGTGAGAGAATGAAAACACTTGGAGTGATGAGTGTTGAATGTAAACACTTCAAAACAGGCCTATGCAGTAGGGTGAAATGAACACAAAACGAAAGCAAGGGGTGAGAGGGGTCCTTTTGTGACCTTTGACTTTGTCGATGAGGTGAATGTCTTTGCAACGTTGGAACAACTTTGGGCGTTGTTCTTCGAAAATAAGCAAATTATGCGTATGTATAATTTAATTTAAAGCCTTAAATGCGGATGTCCATAAGTTGCTGAAGATCTGCGTAGTCGACGGACCAAATATTAATGCGAGTGGTACTGTATTTAATTAAAAATGCGAGTTTTAAGGCATAAACATTTATTGTGACTGCTTTGTGCAGTGTCTCCCTTGCAAGAGAATGTACAAGTGTGGGTGAACGAGGTGGGGGTGACGATCGCAGCACCAACATGCCTAAAATTGGATCGAACTTATCTATAATACTGAAAATACCGGTCTTTCAGTCACAAAAATAAACGAAAATCAGGTATAATAAACTGAGATTACAAGTATTTGTGATGAAATGCTTTAAATGTCCATTTTCAATAGGAAAAAATATTCTTAAATATAGAAATTATTCTTGCACTTTTGCTTTGTCTAAATACATGTTAATTTTTTTCCCTAAGTTTTTGGACAAATATCGAGAACAAATGTGTTTGCTTGAAATAGTTCATTGATACTGACAATTTTGGACAATATTGTTAACCATACTATTAAACAAAATGATTGGCATTTCTTGTATTGAATCCAATAAATTTTTAGTTTCAGATACCGCTGTATAATCATTTATATTAATGAATTCTTCTAGGTCCTGCTTATATTAACCTCCTCTGTTTCAAAAGACAGTTACAAACAAACAGAATAAGATACAGAGAAAAGTATTATTTGTGAACTACAAATATGTTGCCATTTTACAACATTTGGTCTTAAAAATTATGCCTGCTAAATGTTGTCTTCCAATGGTGACACATTTACGAAGTCTGTACCGAAAGCTGTCCATATTTCTTTGGTTCATTTCTGGTGGAATGGCAGCCACTGCCTGGGTGATTGCCTTCTTTAGTGCATGCAGGATGATGTTTGTACTTTTGCGCCTTTAAGTGTCCCTAAAGAAAAAAAAATCACAGGGTGATAAATAAGAGGACATCCCTTGGGGGCCAGGCGATGTCTCCTCGCAAAGAGAGGAGACGTCCAGGAAACAACTCTCTCAGAATGCCCAGCAAATGCAGTGAAGTGTGGGCTGTGGCTTTGTCTTGTCAGAACCAAGTTTCTGCTTCTTTATAGTCCACAAGAAACTGGTTTAACTTTGGTTAGAGGTAGGTCTCAATCATGTGACAGTAGCGATTTGAAGTAACCATTATCATTAGTCTTAAAAAAAATAAGAAGAACCCCACACACCAAATTCAGCAACGGTGCACCAAATTGTCACGCGAGGACTGTGAAGTGATTGTTGGTGAAGCAGCTGAGGGTTTTCTACTACCCAATACTGAAAATTTTGTTTATTCACAGTGCGTAACAAGTGGAAGTGGGCCTCATCAGACAAAATCAAAAGAACACCAGGGGGAATATTCTGAAGAACTTTCAATGTATCATTATTGGAGAACGCCATGCAGCGGACATAATTTTTAAAACCAATTAATGTAAAATGGCATATTTGTTGTTCACCAATAAAAGGCTTTTTTCTCTACCTTGTTTTGTTTGTATGTAACTACCTTCTAAAACAGAGGAGGTTAATGCCAAGACCTTAAATTTAGAATCAAATAAGTAATCAATTTAATCAAATGTGTCTGCATCAAATTACTATGTCATCTTCTGAATCTTTTTAAGTTAGAAAAATATACTTACTCTGAAGCTAACTCGATAAATCTTATCTCATTATCATTGAATGTGTTATGTATTTTGTAACAGTTGATTTAAATTCTTCCTCTACCATTCTTGGCATTCAAATCACCCAGAATAATATAATCATTTCTGAAGCAAGGGGAATACAGCCTTTGTAAATCTTAATTAAAGAGTTCTTTTTTGTTTTCATCTATATCTTCATTGGGTGCATGATCATAAATTAGTCTATGGTTATATAAGATCCTAATATGCTAATTTTGTAAAGTTCAATCCCAGCCACTGTGTCTCATGCTTTTGAACCATAAGTAGATGACTAATGACCTTGAGAATTTGGAACACATGAACACGTGCTATATGTTGGGATGAATGAAATCACCACAAATGTTACACCATCATATGACTTGACGGTGTAACATTTGCCTCAAACTCAATGCCAAGATCACTAACAATATTAAATTTTAAAAAAAAAATTTTATTATTGAAATATAATTTTTTTTACTTGGAAATTTCTTTTAATGACTGTTAAAAACAATGTGAATTTTGTAAGATACCTCTGGACATATTTTTCTGTTTATTCATCGAATATTCAGATTACTTTCCAAATGTTGCTTTTCAAGTTTGCCTTGTGTGTATTTATTTTTAAAGATACAAATTGAGTTATATGTATTGACAAATAATTTAAATGTATTGCTTGAGTGAGAAGTTGCATATATATTTCAAGAAATATTTTTAATATTACCACAATGTATATTAAATCAATATAATTAAACTTTCCCTTTATTAGATATCTATACTCCTTGAAAGAATTCTAGTCTGTATTTCCTGTACAACAGGGATCACAGCCAGTGGGCTGCATTTGGCCTGCAACTGACATTTTTGCACCCTGGCCAGTATATTGACAGAAAATAATACATAATAAAATATAAAACTTTCTCCCGAAATAGTAAAGATAGTAGCAGAGAAAAAATATCAAGTATCCAGAGGTAAACATTAAATTTTTCTTGTTCTTTTATATATATATATGTTTATTGTAATGTATTATTCAAAATAAACCCAAGTTGTGTGTTGTGGCTAATGCCACCTGTCTGACGTAGTCAGAACGAGGCCCACAGAATTCATCGTTGCAAGGGGCTAGAAGTACGCCTGTCATTGGCTTAGGCCTTGAGCACCATACAAGTGACAGTAAGAATTAGCTCGACGAAATTCCCCGAATGGATGATAGATGGCGACACCACCTACCTCCACCTCCATAATTTTGGCATGGAACTGAAGGGGAGGGAAATATTCTCCAGTCCCCTGCACTTGTGATTCAATCTACAAGACTCTTGGACCCACTGATGTAACGAGCATGTACTCGGAGGGTATTTGGTGGCATCGGGCATCAAACCCAGGCCTTCCGGTCCGATGCTCTAACCACTAGGCTACCCACGGCCATAAACCTAAGTTGCTATGAATATTGATTTTCAAAGTTAAACCTTCTTTGTTTGGCCCTAGTTAGTCTTTCAGTTTGACACCCTTGCTGTATAACTATTTGAACTTTGTTAAAATCTGTAATTCCCTGGACACATTATCATGTTGCTTGAAACCATTAGAAAGACTCCAGGATTTACTTTCACTATAACCTTACTTTTCTGTAGATTTTCCATTTTAAGATTTTGCCATAGTCTACTTTATATAGTTAGCATTGGAAATCTTTAATAATTTTTCTTCCATGTTATACTGGAACGAAATTTCAGCTATAAAATTTGACACTTTAAAACTTCAATTCGTTAACACAGTACACATAATCTTGATTTATATTATAACATGGTTTTGAGACAAACTTTGTTCATATTGCTCTGATTTATAAATATGTACATACATAATTTATTTAATAAATAAATAAAATAATTTAAATAAAGTGTCACTTAACACTGTATGAATTAACGGTGTTATACTAGGGTACCTCTATATAAAACTGATAATTGTTTCATTTCTGCTGCATTTATCAGTGGTACCCAACCTTTTTTGATCAGATACCCCCTAAAATGAAAATAATCAGAGAAGCATCCTATTGTATATACAATTAGTAATATAATAAATCACTATAATTTCAAAGAAGCAAAGCAAAAATAGAAGTATGTGCAGGTTTAAACATTGTTTTCAGAACTGTTTACCTTCACCTGTAATTTGTCTTGACTACTGAGCTGTAGTGAGAAGAAGCACAGCAAGAACATATTATTAAAATTAAGGATAAGAATCATAACATTAGAATATTGATATTAAATATACTAAAACTAAGATACAGATGCTAAAATAATTAAATTACTCATGTTCATAAATTAAGGATAACTCAGAGCCACATGAAAATTGAACTCTAGACTAAAAACAATTGTAGAATTATCATACAGATCTTCAACAATAATATGCAAATTACAGGAATCTACCAGATGACACCGATAGTATGTCCCAATGATGAGAGTGTAAAAGTTATATAAGGAATAGTGCCAAAGAAGTCAAATTGTTCACAAGCATTTTTCAAGACATCTATACATATAAATAAAAATGAAGTGTCTGTTTTAATTTGAAATTAACAGCTTTTTTCTAAAAAGCATTTAAAAAATATATAAGGTACTTATACAAAAAAACAATTTTTTAAATTTTTTTCATCTGTTCGCAATTTTAAAAAAGTTGACCATTTTGATGAAACCACTGGTAGATAAAAGTTTGGGAAAAACAGGGGTACTTTCATTTCAGGAAAAAGGGGCGGAAAAGAAAAAAAACCCAAAGAAATGGTGAGCAAATCCGCTTCAAATAGGGGCATTTTTTCAACACGTGTCAAAGGTCATGCATCCTCCCACCCCTTTTCCTTTTGGGGGCTTTTTTTCATCCAACCCGCCTCACCCCCCGACAGTGTCAAAACCGCCCCCACTTGTAGATTGTTTTACCCTACTGTTTTTTGACTTTTTTCAACTGACTATTGTTATAGAGAGATAGTTCAGTAAATTTAATATTGTATATAGAGAGATTATTCAGTAAATTTAATATTGATATAGAGAGTTTGTTAGTAAATTTTAATATTGTATATAGAGATTTTCAAAAAATTTTTTAATATTGTAAAAGAAATTGTTCAGTAAATTTTAATATTGTATATAGAGAGTTTTTCAGAAAATTTTAATATTGTATATAGAGAGATTGCTCGAAAATTTTAATTTGTATATAGAGGGATTGCTCAAAATTGAATAATATAGAGATTGTTCAATAAATTCAATATTGTATATAGAGATTTAATATTAACGATACAAAACCCATAAAAATTTATTTACACTTTTTTAAGAGTTTATTACACAAAATTTGTAACAATGTGTTTTTTTTTGCTGAGGAAGGAAGGTTTTTTTAAAAATTGACCCAAAAAGAGTTACAGGGGTTATAAGTTTAAAAAGAAAAATCTTTTTTTCAGCTGTTATATCTAAGACTTAAAATTGCAAACATGGGTTTTTTTTTTAAAGGATATGGCTTTTTTTTTCACCCCTAAAATTTAACCCCATTAAAAACTCCTTTTTTCTTTAGTCTGTATTGTTTAATTTTTCAGTTCCCCGGGAAGAACGGGGGTTTCCGCTGTTCAGTAATATAACCAAATAGTAATGACACAAAAAAGCATGAGAATTCTTTTTATGTTGTAAAACTATTATAGCATACCAGATAAAAGTAGCTGAGGAATTTGGGAATTACCTAAAGTGTCATCTTTGGGTTTTGGCAATGATTCCAAGATGGGAATGTCAGTAGATTTAAATCCAGATCCCTGAGTTCAATGTAATGAAGATAAAATTTTTTGGAACTCAAAAAAGAAGCTGACAGAGAGAATCCAACCTTTTCATCAGCTGTCTGCATCCACAGGTATGACAGTTTCAAAAAAAACCCGGAACAGATGTTTGAGATATATTGAGGGCATACTTCAGTTTCTCGATGTGTTCCACCCCACTGCAGCTCTTTCCAATGGTTAGCCCGGTAAAACAGGCCGATGTGTAGACATTGTAAAGTAGGCATGTGTGATGTTTTCCCATGAGTCGGGTTTAGCTTGAAGTCTGATTCACGCCGATTTTTTTATATACCGACCTGCACCCCAAGGCAACATCATTAAACTGTGTGTTTTAAAGACGGTAGTGTAAGATTGCTCATTGGGGGAAATTTTTATATTCAGAATAGTTTTGCATGTTCAAATCAAACCATGACGGGCCCAAAATTTATGGGGACGATTCTATAACAACATTCAATTTATTTAGGGGTGCCATGAGCAAAAATTTTGTGTTTATGAATGAAGCCCATCTTCCCCGAAAACATTGTGTTTAATGCCATCAATCTGAGTTTATTACCCCAATAGAATGGCCAACTTCTACCTGGTTGAACCGTAATATGTGGTAGAGGGACAAAAGTTCCAGCCCTTCAACTGCATCTTGAGGGTTCCCGAACTTCAGAGAGCATTGTTGTTTAAGGGAAAAACTTCCCAAGATCAGTTCAATTTTTTATTCAGCATGCCTAGGATTTTAGGATTTATATCCATGGGGGACATAAATGAAAAAAACATAAACCCGAGTATAATATTGAGTTCTTTTTTAATTGCCCAGGGATCAAAAAAAACGTTTTTTTGTTAATATACGAATTCCCTCTTTTTGTTCTTTTTTTCTTTTTTATAATAAATGATTTTGTTATTATTTTTGTTTTGTTTCTGTACCTTTTTTTCCCGAGTGGCATTATCCTTACTTTTTACATGAGGTATTAGGACAATGATAAAAGTAAAAATTTGTAAATGAATAAAATCATTTAACTTCAGATACTTGAAAACCAAAAAAAAGGTTGAGCAAACATTCAGAACAAGGCAGTGAGATATTTATACTAAAAATGCTCTACACTACAAATAACACCTATGCCATTAGTGCATGTTCTCCAATATTTTTAGATGACACAACCAAAACCATTTAGCGCAGGGCACACATCCAAATGCCACGTCAGCGGTTATTGGCTGACTATAGTTGCAGAAAATACAGTCAGGTGAGTTGGTAATATCTATTCAGTAGAGATGGGACCTCATACAGTCATGTCCTGTCAACAGTCTAAAACAAGCTGAAGCACTTTTTGTTTGTTTCAGGGCCCCAGGATGGGTTCTCATTCGAAATTATGCAGCTCTTGTCCTTCGAAATCTCTGCAAGCATCAGTTTAAAATTATGTTTGATGGTTGTATAGTAATAAACCTCAAAGAATGAAAAGTCTAGTTGTGGGTCTAGATCAAGAGGGCTTCTTTCTTAGCAAGAGAATCAGCATATTTATTCCTATCAATGTCACAATGTGCTTGTACCCACTAGAAAAAAATTTTATGATAATTTTTTTAAGCATTGAGATATTAAATATATTTTAAAGTATTTACACAACTTATATATATAATGAGCTTCCTTCTTTCATGTAACCACATGAATCGCTGCATGGGTACATATGTCATGCTTTTGATACTACTGGTATAACTAATGCTCACATTGTTTGTTTCATTAATATTGATAACACTTATATTTTAATTTAAGAATAATTTGTGATCACTAATTTCTAAAATATTTCTATTCTTAGGTTATTAAAGGAGTTACTTTGTCTCAGAATGCTTTGGTGATGTCATTTTAATGCTTTGTTGGGTTTCTGTTGACAGTGAGTATTGAACTATGATTTTCTCTTTTGGAATATATTGTTTATTTTGTTCATTGTACTTGACATATTGTTATGTAAAGAATGAATTTGGTATTCTGCATCGCGATTCTTATGGTTTTGTTGATTTAAAGTTTATGTATGTGCTTGTGTGTGTGTGGTGTCTATGTGTCTTTTATTCTGGTTTATTTGAAAGTGCCACATTATGCATAAATTATTCCACATAGAAGGAAGGTGAATCCGTAAAATTTGCTAAACTTCACTTTCTTTTCCTCAATCAAAGTGATTGCTTTGTTAAAGATAATGTAACTTTGAAAAAAAATTGTGATTTATTTGATGATTTTCCTAATTAATTCTTGATATGAATTTATAGATTTTATTTTTTGGTCTTACCTTTTGGAAATTATATAATATAACCAACTCGAATAATATCCATAATTAGAAATTAAAAACTTTTTATTCAGGAGCTAGGTGTTCTATAAGCCAACTATTCCACACCATTTAATTGAAAATTTTCAGTACTGACTAATAGATGCTTGTGAGAATTTTGCATTCAGTAGCATAGTTCCAAAGACACTTATAAAAAAAATCACAACATTGCATAGGTGATTTACTTTTGATATGTCCTGTGTCATATCCAATATCATAACCATTATGATGTCATATCCATTCATAAACAGCCCATGCTTTCACATTACCACTGGAGAAGTTGTGTTGTTTAATTCTCTCTGATTAATTCTGCCAATCCTTAATGCCCGTATGCCATACATTGTTCCTTTACAAAGCAAATAATCAGCTGGGTTGACAAAATGCAGCATTAGTAGCTTGGAACAACATAGCCAAAAACGATTAACTAGTATATATTTAGAAGTAGAAAAGTAGTACGATTAGGAAAAAAAATACCTGTTATTCTTGTGGTTGGTTTTTGGAAAAGGCCCTGAAGGCTGTAAGGACCTGTATTAAGAATTTGACATTTTTTATTATCTCTTAATTTCTTATATGTGAAGTTACCCTAGTTAGGAAAAGATGATTTATTGTTCCCATTTACGAAAAATATAAAGGTCAATGGTTCCACTGCTCTTCATGTGCTATGCAAACATGGTCATCATTAACATGATTAGTGGCATCTTTAATTGCAACCTGTTAAATTTCCTTTAGTAGGCTTCTCAAGCAACACTGTAGTGACCACATTATGTAAGTCACTATTAAATGAAATACTTGGGCTAGAATACTCCTATAAAGCTGACTAAAAAATCTGTCAAATTTAGCAGTTTTTGTTTACTATCTTCTTTTTCTTGTTTATGCTTAAATGCACCACTGGGTTACTTTTTTTTATCCATAATTTTAGTTATTTGACTTATGCAATATAATTTGTATGGGCTCAAGTACTTACTGTCGTTAAAAGGAAGATTAAACATAATGCTATGCTACACAGCGTTCTTGGGGAATCCCTGGCTATTTATTTGGGAGGATCTAATTCACCCACCAGAGAGTTTAGAGCTACAAAATGGTCCACTGAGATCCATTCCATACAGGCAGGAAATGATACAAAGAAATATGTATGAACAAGTACAATACAATATTATTACAATTATTAAAAAAAAATACCTTTGCAAAAGAGCAGAGGAGGGGAGACAAAATTACATCAGTCTATTGCAGATACGAGTAGATTGCGAAATTTTGAAACACAAGAAACTAGCTTAGTATGAATCTTACTGTTATAAAAAATAGAATTTAATCAGGAAGGAATTGCTTCCTGTGTAGGCTTTTTTAGATGTAATAATAAGTATGGTAAGATATTTCATGGAACTAGAAGTTTATTTTCAAGTAACGGTTTATAGAAAATTTAAAATATAAATTTTTCAAAACATAAAGTTTGCAACACCATACAAACAACGGAAAGAATTTAAGGGAAGTTACAAGTTTGAAATAACTTTCAACTGAGTTGTCCTGATTATAGTTGTGTTATAACCATTTACATTTAAATCTTAAATGTAGAGTTAGGCTTGCTTGGTGGTCAGGGTCCAAGGGCCCCCTTGAGGGCTCTGGTGCATGATATTGGTAGCTACGCCATTGCTTACATTATATTTTTGCCATATGCTTTTTGGCAAGCAAAAGAACTTGATAAAAGGTCTGCCAATGGCTATTTTTTTGGCATGAACATGT
>BMAV01005827.1:92646-103455 GCA_019973955.1 Trichonephila inaurata madagascariensis | reverse complement strand
TCCCCCAAAAATGCCATTTCACTTACGAAACTTCTGTTTTTTAAAAAAGTTTCTTATTTGTTTTCCCACTTTTTCGCTTTTGGGTTTTGTAAAATTTCCCTTTCTTCCCCCCCAAAAACCAGAGGTTATGTTAAAGAAAAGACGCGTGAGCCCGTCACAAGCTTTGGGTTAATTTGTAGGTAATGAACACTTTTTAAATCCTTGAATGTCTCCTATTAACAATTTCAGTAATTTCTTTAAAATTTCCTCCCTTTTTTGAAGACCTATGATGACTTTTCTTTCAATAATATAATGATCTCTTTCTTTTACCTGCCATGAAATCACACAAGTTTTCATATCTAAATCTAAATCATAAAAAAAACATAATTATTTAAAAACGTTTTTAGTCAATTTTTTACAATAAAAGGTCTTTAAAAACTCCATTTTTAAGTGTACGCAGACTTTTGGCGGGGTGTTTGGTAGTCATTCTTGCTTTTTCATGGAAAGGTGAATTTTGTTGTTGTTATCTGAAAAAGGAAATTTTGAAGAAAATCCTTCACAGGTACGTTGATTTTCTGAAGCATGATTTAAATAGTAATTATAGCATATACACGTAAGATGATTGCCTGTACACAGACTTTTGGAGGCTAGTGTATGTCTTATATCTCATCCTTCCTGGTACACAACGGGAATATATATATATATATATATATATATATATATATAATAGTTTTTATAGTTAAAAGGAGGTAAGATAACAATTAAATTCGAAATGATTACAAAATTAATCTTCACCCTAGAGGCTCAAATAGCAGCCTGATTATCGATGCTCCTCAAATGTGGTTTCAAGAGCGGGAATAATATCCCCAAGATTAGTTACAAGACCTTCAAAAAAGGGATGACCACTAGGTTTAAATTAAAAATCTCTTTTGGGAGGTTATACCTCAACCGCCAATATTTCCTTTTCTTTTAGTGCTTTTGTTTCAAAAGTATAATGTTTAAAGAAGGATTAATAACATAGGGTTTTATGCCCAGAGACTAATGGTGTGCATTCCATTCACTTTAGGTTATAGGAGACGTGACCTGATATGGTGCACATATTATCCAGGAGGAAATATAAGGGCCAAAAATCCCAAACGGAACAGGAGGGAATGTTCTTTTAGGTTGAGAGATATTCAGTCGAACATTGTTTGACTTCTTCATACATGAAGTGGCTTAAAACCCGGGATCATCCCCCAAAAGCATTGAACGTGACCAATAGGGCTGTACGCCGACGGGTGTTGAAGGGGGAAAGTTCCTCGCCTTTCAGCGAAACACCTTAACTGTTCTGAGGTCAGGGTTTTAAACTTAAAACCCCTTGGGGAGCTTTTGGGGGGGAGATGGGGCGCAAAAAATTTGGGGTTTAACACTCAACTGGTTTCGGGAGTATTTTTTCGGGGTCAGTCGAGGATGGAGTAACTAGACAGACTTTAATCCTATACAGCATGTCTGGAGATCTTGATAGAGAACTAGATCATGGTAACCATTACTTTTTATTATCATTTTTCCAGTAATAAATTTAACTAATTTTGGGGCCCAAATTTTTTTATTAATTTCAAAAATTTTTTAAAATACAATATTTTTTTAACCATTTTTGAACAAAGATGTGCTCTTTTTGGGGCAATATATATATATATATACAGAGATCAACAGCTAAATCATCTGCAACATATCTGGACGGCTGTGCTTCCAATAACCAGCCATTTAAGTTTTTAACAGCATTCAGCACATGACTTCATACTTGATTTGGTACCAACGTTTTCTTACCAGCCGATATTGTTGAGTTTTATTTAGGCCAGTCCCATGCCTGTCTTCATGTTTGAGGTGGAATCAACTGCACAGGATCCTTTTTGCCTTTATCGGACGACTACCGGCTAGACATAACTTTATTGAAAAGTATAATTTTTCGTCTGATACTTCAATAATCTCTTTTTTACTAGATTTCTTTAACAATGCATTCCCAACATGTGCTCATACTTTTTGTATGCTTTCTTTAAGGTTTTACAATACACATAAGTAGCCAAAAATTATATTTTACTTTTTTCAGCTTGTAATGCAAATCCTGAAATTCTCATTATCGATTGTTTTTTGGGAAATCAATATACGTATGTAATGAGAAGAGCTATGCACAGAAAAGCAGGCCTTGCGTCTGGCTTGCAGCGCCATCTATTGATAAATATTTAAAGTAATAGAAGTATAAAATAAAATTCTCACTTTCGTCATTTTTGAAATGCGCAATCGCAACTTAAATTACTTAAGATTGTGGGGATATTAATAACTAAGTACTTTAACTTAAATATGATTGAAGATTTCAGGAAATGTTGATAATTAAGTACTTTAACTTTTATATTGCATGTTGCGGGAATAATTTTTTAAAATCTTGGTATCAAGGGATTAATGATTGTTTCACTTAAGGTCATTTAACTAAATTAATGAGATTTAGCTGTATTCTTACGAAACATATATGTCTGCCATAATCAAACAAATGTATTTAGTATAAACACGAATTAAAACAACGATAAAGATAAAAATATGCTATTAATTAATTTTTTTCACATGTGTAAGAGAAATATTTGATTTGAATAAAACTAAATTTTAAGAAATGCTTGAGTTTTTAGAATATAAATTTTAGAAGTATATAAATGGAAAACTTTCATTTACATTTGTCGAACACTTAGTTCCATTGATTACTATTGATTCATAATATTTAAATAAAATGCAAATTATACATAAAAAAATCTACAATTCGTCATGCTGTGCTATAGACTACATTATCGATCGCCTCTCTGTTTACCATATGTTTTGACTGTGACTACATCACTAGGGTCTCCCTCTCCGAAATCGCTATTGGCTGTGACGTACAGCTGATAGAAAGCCCCTGCGTGAAGCCCTGTAAGGGTGTACGAGTTTTCGTGGGGTGACGTCACAGCTACCCTCTGCCATCCTTCCCCCTTCTTCCGGTAGTAGATGGCATGACCTGGAAAAGAGAGAGAGAGCGAAAGATGAGTTTCTGGATGCAGTTAATTAAGAATACTGAAACTAAACAATGATTGCATTGTTCTAATGAACGTTGGAGGGAAAATAACCGTAGCTCAAAGATTTAAGAAGGCACAATTTCAACAATGTTTATATTTGGATTAAAAAAATGATTGTTGAAATGTACTTTTGGCACTAATATGTACATCATTAAAGTTTTGAAAAAGAAATAGTATTCAGAGAGTACGACATATGTTTCACTTAAATGTTTTTAGATAATGATTTCTCCTTGCCTACAATTTCATTCGCAATATTTGATTGTGATAAAAGATAGATGTAATTATGTCATGAAAAAAGAAAATTTAGAAAAATATGAATTTGTCAGTGAAAAGTGAATGTAATGGAAGAAGTCTTCATGTAGATAAGTTTTAAGTCTTCTTAGTCTTAGTCAAATACACAAAAAAACTCAAATAAGTTTTTTGAAATATCTTTTTAAATGCTCACTGATTCCAGTAGCGTATACAAGGGGTGGGATTAGGGATTAAAATCACCCACATTGGCCAAAAGTTATTCTTATTTTTTTAATTTTCACCACAGAGAATACTCCTTGAAACTTTCATCTACATGTTTTTAGAAAGTAATCCCCAACAACACATAAGAGAGGTCTGTATACGCCACTGATTCATAAATTATGTTACAATCATACTGTAAGTATCTATCAAAACAAATTCCAAACAATTATTTAAAAAGTAATGAAACGTTGTTTAAGTTAGTTTTCAACCAAATGTAAATATTATTATCTTTTAATTCTGTAATTATAAATAAAAGTCATAATCGCCCCCAAAATTTTCTTTTTTTTTTTTTTTGAAAATGAACTGTAGATTATACAATATATTCAAGTGTGCTACCAACAGAATTACTCGTATGTATTATATATAATTATAATAAAAATTATATAACTGTGGAATATAGTATATATCATATGTAAAATATACTATATTCTACTATATTTTCTTTGTTTAATATAATGCTCTGAACTAACAAAATTTATTAAAAATATTCTTAAAATAGAAATATTTATATTTTCAAAGCAATAATTGTTTTTCAAGAAAATTTGACAGAAAACTTCACTATCATTTTTAAATTATTATTGTTATTTTCTTATACCTAGAATAAATAGATAGAATCAGCTAAAACAGTAAAGTTATCAAACAAATCAAAAAGAGAAGATTCTTGAAAATAAATTTATGTTTCATGAAATAAATGTGTGCCCTTTTCTTTCTTATAGCTTAAAATTAGTGTGTATCATATTAGCATGTATCATAACAATATCATATAAGTTGAATAAGTACCTGTTAATTGGGATTTAATATCACTGGACCGCCACTGAATTTTAATTGAATTTTCAGATGTTGCAACTACAAATACAATGGGAGGTGATGGAAGATCTGAAAATAGATTATTATTATCTTATTTTGAATTTATCTATAGATGTTTAAGAAATATTGATAATAAAACAAATACTATAAGTATTAAAGAAATATACTACATTACTAAATTACTGTAATGATTTCAAAAAATTTATTTTAAGTAAATTAAATGTAAAAATATTTTTACATGGAATCCGGCAACAATAAGGGATCTCTCCTATTCAAAATACAATTTTAACAGATATGTTGAAGTGAAATGTTTTTAAGTATTGTTTGTACAGAATTAGTAGTACTATTCATAAAAATTATTTCATTTAAAATATTTTACTATTTAAAATCATAGTTACATACGTAACTTCAAAATTTAGTGAAATTTAAAAAATTAAAAGCATTTGTATACGTAATTTTACGCTTTATAAAAATGTATGCACGATAGGCTTGCTTGAGTGTAAATTCTATTAACATATGTTCTATTACAAATGCCTAAATTTTGGATCTCAATTTTAGATAGTAGAAAATGTTGTTTTCCCATTTCTAATTAATGGGCATCTTTCATAAGAGATTTTGTTGTGATATTTCATACACAATGGGCTCA
Organism: Trichonephila inaurata madagascariensis; assembly: GCA_019973955.1. Lineage (NCBI taxonomy): Eukaryota > Metazoa > Arthropoda > Arachnida > Araneae > Nephilidae > Trichonephila > Trichonephila inaurata. The sequence goes on along the minus strand of BMAV01005827.1, from coordinate 98,436 downwards.
ATTCATGTGACGTCATAGTCACATGATAGTGCTCTACACGTGATTTTGTGTCGTTTAAAACTCATTCGAACGTCTTGATGCGATAAAACCTATCTAGTGTTTCAACTAATCAGACCTTGGCGTTGTTTGAACTTATTTAAAGTACGTTGTATGAGCATTGTGGTTTTGAGATGTAAAGGTAAACACGAAATGCTTTGAAACTGAAAGTTGAAATTTTATCTGGAGTTTTACACAAATAGAACATTAAGTACAATTAGTTTAAAGTTTGTTTTGAATTCAATGAAAAACACGTGTTTGTTTTTATTATGTGACTTCATGAATTGAGCCCATTGCAATTACAATGTTCTCACCAATACAAATTAAATATTGACAAAATTTAATTCATATTTACGTATGCAAGACTTATATCACAAATATTAATACCTCCTCCGAGTGTTCTAACAATGACATCCTGCGATGGCACACCGCTTCCAGCAGTGTTGAACGCTTTCACAATGATGCTATATTCGGTATCTTTACGAAGACTGGTTATCATATGTTCTTGAACACCTCCTGGTATATAATCCACTGTTTTGAAGGAGTAGGGATGACTAGAATCATGCATGATTTTGTAGCCTACGTAGTAACCTTTCAGTTTGCCATTCCAGTCACCTTTTGGAGGCGGCTTAAAAAGGGGAATTACATATATTTTAATTAGATTTGTGTATCTAGGATTTTAATATTTATTATGTAAATCAGAGTCAAACACGCTACCCACAATGAACATTTTTTGGCCCTGCTAATAAATCGGCACACAATAATATATAATAAAATAATAAACCGACGCAAATAAAAATAAGACAGGTAGAACTCACTAAACGTTTTCTTTTAATTGTACTCTTTTTGCTATTATTAAACAAAATATGTACATTTATTTCGAATATATTTATTAATTTTTTTAGCATTATATAAGAACATACGGCCCTCAACTTAATATAGTTTAGAACTTGCGGCCCTTAATATCATATGATTTTGACACATCTGATGTAAATGATAAAATAGAGAACGTTCATTGAGTCAGCATTTTTGTAATATTTTTGGGGACACAATATAACTCAATTGACAAAAATAGGGCAAAAATTCAAATGCACTTTTTAACCTAAATTATTCCTTGTGTATTTTTGTATAATCTCTCAAAATTTGAAAGCTCTAAGTTAAAAAAGCCAGAGTTATATTTTCATTTTTATTCATATTCTGATGGAATCTCAGAAAGAAAAGAAATTTATTTATCTTCATTTAAAATGCTTAGGTATTTTTTCTGTAGAGCCAAATGCTTTGATATTTTTCTAAGTATTTCTATTAGTATATGTAACGAAAGTTGGTATGCATTTTTGAATCAAAGCAATGCTTATTTTTTAAAAAAAATAGTTGAATTTTTAATTTATACATTTCTTAGTGAATTTTCAACAAACATTCTTAAAGAAAAATATCTTACGAATACCAGTCATGTTATCATAAAACCCAAAACAACTTTTGTTAGACATACTAAGAAGTTCTTGTAAATAAAACTTCATGTGGGTACTCCAATTATTGTATAAATAGCGTTTTAAAATCTTTTCGTGAACTTTTTAATTTTTCTTAATTAAAATTAAAAATATGTAGGTAGCTTTTTGCAGTATTTTGAGCTCAAAAGCTATTTTACGTAACACATATACTTAGGGAGTAACCATAGACATTTTGATAGCTATTAAATCAAAGGTTTATATACATATAAATCGTGACATATCTTTAATTCAAAATGTTTGCTGCATTCAAAATATATTTCGGTAAACATCTTATATAATAACTAACTCAAACCTATGCTTCCTAAAAATGAAAAATAAAAAATTATATTTCTGAAAAGATTATATATATTTGTTATTACACATACTTGTTACTTATTACATGTTAAAAGTAACAAAATAGGGCTTAGAATATTAGTAAATAGAAGAGTAATGGTATACATGTCATTTTCCAAAAAGTGATAATTTCTCAAGCGGAAGAATTATAGCATGAATAAAACTATTTTTTAAATAAAAAAACCGTTGTTGTTGTTGTATTACATACAAACTCAACAGGCGTACAACCAAATGTCATTATGTATATCAAAATAATTTAACCATACCTTCCATGTGACAAGTAAAGAAGCTGTTCCTTTGACATCTACATTGACATCCAGAGGAGCACCTGAGGGTTCTGAAATTTAAAAGCATTTGAAAGTATAAATAGGGAGTCTATAGCATTATTTGTATTAAATAAACATTGCAAAACTACGCTCAGTAAATTTCTACGGCAGTTTGCTTAAATGAACTTTAATTCATCATTTCTAAATTCAAACTCCTTCACCTTCAAATTGAACACAGTTACAATTAAATCAACAACAATACTGTACACAATAACGAGAGGTTTTTGCGCGGGGCTATTTGTATCTGCTTTCTTCACTGAGTTTGCAGAATGACTGGTTAAGTGTTCACATGGCCAAAATCGTGCGCACTATTGTCAGTCTTTTTACTATTCGTTACAACATTAAGTTTAATTTAATATAAAATTGTTTTATTTCTAGGGATAAAGAAATGACTGCAGGAGGATATGCTGCAACAGAAAATATATTACTATAATGTTACATATACGCGTCAGTCTGACCACATGACCGGAGCATCTGCTCAGGGCCGAAGGTCACAAATACTGAGATGGGCATAGTAGCATATATTGGTCCTCATGAGCTGTTGCGCCACCGAGTTAAGTTTTTGTTCATACTACATATATTTTGAGAAATCAAATTAGTAGCACCATTTTAATGAAACATCGAACCAAAAAATATAATATTTTGAAGAATAAAAGAAAGTGGTTTAGAAAACGCCCCAGTGTAATCTGGATTTCAGGATATGCTAAGGTTCTTTTTTTTTTAAACCTTCATGCAAACTGCATTTAAATTCATCAAAACAAGAAAAAGCAAATTCTATTTATTTATTTATTTTATTTTCATGTCTTTTCTTTCCTTTTTATGAGATGTTGAATATAAATTGTATGATTCTTTTTTTGTTCTTTCTTTTCTTGGCTCTATAATATTATAAATTTGTGATATATTTAATTTATATTGTACCTATATATATTCAACCTACCCTTTTCATACCCTTTCTTCAAATTAATTATCATATTTTCAAAAATAAAAACTTTTGGAGCAAGTCCTTCCGAGTCAGTAGCAAACAAGATGAAAATTAATTGTATTTTTCTTTAAAAATTTTTTTAATATATAATATAATTTGAAAATATAAGTATTTCTTCACATTTTTCTGTAAGAGAAGGCTTAATTTAATATTTTTATGTAGTATTTTGTGTATGCATATATATAATCTATAATAATATACACTAAATAGCTCTCATTTTAAAGAAGCAAAAATAGAAGTATAATCAGACAGTATAGGGCAAAAATAAGTTAGCCACAGTAGTATAAAAGTGAATTCTTAGTCTTAGGAATTAGAATTACAAGTGTAAACATTGTTTTCAAGTCAGCCAAACTTCACATGTAATTTGCCTATACTACTGGGCTGCTGTAGGGAAAGGAAATAAGAGTAAGAATAATCCATTATTATTAGAAGATTGAAATTAAATATACTAATACTAATATTAAGTAAAATTAACAAAATATAGCTAAATCTACTTACTTAACATAGAAAATATTAAATTTATATCAATATATGGTGATATTAAATCATTTAATATACACCCACAACACATGTTATTATGACTTCCCACCGACCGGAGCTATCATAGAGCAGCAACGCATAAAAGTAAAAATTAGTAAATAAATAAAATCAATTATAATTTTAGCTTCGTGTATTTCCAAACTGAAATAGTTTATATATAAACGTATAATAAATAATAATAATATATTCTTAATAGCTATAATTTTAAATTAGCAAAGTAAGAACACTAAACATCTAAATAGTATAGGTCAGAAATAAGTTAGCCACAATAGCATAAAAGCGAACTTTTAGTACACATGTGTCATACAGTCGAACCTATTTTTGTGCGGTCTTTTTTTATGCGATTTCCTTTTGGTGCGATTTCTTTATTTGCGATACTTTTTTATACGTTGTATGAATTTCAATGGCTTTGGATTTCCACTGAAATGTTTTAATCTGTTTACCAATGGTGCTTAACGGAGAATGTTAGGACCCTCTCTGAAAGTCAGGTTTTTCCTTTAATACTTTATAAATTGGGTAAATACGTATTTAAGGTAAGTCAGGCCTTGGGCCTCTAGAATCCTCCCGTGATGCGGGGGTGTACGTCCCCGCCACTGAAATGTAGACACTTCAAGACCCTCTGTTCATTTTATTTATAAACAGTCTCCCCGACAATGCGCAGTTGCTTTTCTCTTAAGTTCCAAGCGGCGCGCTTGATTGGAACAGGAAACTTTCAATGACAGTGACATTATGAATAATTTGATAGATTATGAAAACGAATTATAAAAATTCCCAAAAGGGCTTCAGTCATGTAAATCTGGTTATCGTGACATTTACAAACAACTGACCACCCGACCTTCGTCACACAAACATCTCTTTCTTTGTCTTTGCCAAAAAGTAAATCAATTGAAATTGTACCTTCAGAGCTGACGAAAGCGATTTACGAACTTATTTATTACAGGGCTTTGGATTTGATGAATAGCAATGTAGTTACGTATGTGCATTTTGAAACTTATCCATGTATACAATGAGGAAACGATATGTTTTAAAATGTTTCCATGTGTAATATTTAATTGTGTGTGTGTGTGTGTCATTTGATTTATTAACGACGTCTTCAGAATGGAGTTTTATCTTTTATTTTGAAGCACACATAGCGTAATTCACGTAGCAACTGGTCACTCAATTTCTATTTTACATCTCTTTGGTAAAAACACACGAGCAGACTCATATAACGGAAGCGACATCTTGACGGACACAACACAAGACAAAGAGCAGCAGTTATTCACATTCTTACATGATGACGGCAATCAGACAGAGATCGCCATTACATCATATTTTTGGTTTTATACCAGCGATGCAAGCGCGTGACTATTACATAATAGTCGTTCTGATTGGATAGAATTGGGCGGAACAAATATTTCGGTTTAGTCGATTACGATTAAGATTACAATGTTAATTTTAGACCAAAGAATTAAAGTTGGTTTAAATATTAGTACAAAGAGTTAAAACAAAAAGAATACTAGAGGGAATTATTACACACACACACATGTATATATATATATATAATGAAAAGCATCGCCCTCTTACTGAATTATAAAATAGCGAATAGCTGTGAAACTTAGCTTTCTTTGTCGATTTGACAAAACATATAAACTAACTAAATTTGAGATTGCAAGATGGAAACCATCTTCTCCTTGATCTATTCAATCAAATATCAAATCTTTCCGGCCAAAAATAGTATTGATTCACATTTTATATATCATGTGAAATATTCAGCCACACTGCTGAGACCGAGTTTCCTGTCGATTTTGCAATCGAAGTTGTGAGTACTTTGAAAATAAATTTTGTTACCCGTTTTTAAGACTTTGATATTATTGCAAATGAATTTAAGATTTTTCAAAATCCTTTTAATACTGACTTTATCCCCGGAAGTTCAAATGGAAATTTTTGATTTACACAGTGCAATGATATTATTATGAACAAATAACTCATCTTTGTTGGAGTTTTATAAGAGTCTTCTACTGATATAATTTGCATACATTTGTTCTTCGACTGTTTTTAGTACTATTTACTTGTGTGAGAAAAC
>BMAV01005827.1:77029-92546 GCA_019973955.1 Trichonephila inaurata madagascariensis | reverse complement strand
ATATATATATATATATATATATATATATATATATATGAATGAATGAATGAAACTTTGTTTTAAGAAATCCCTAGAAAATTATTATTATTGCACCAAGTAAATTTTCAACACTTGCTATGGAAAACTGAAATCGAAATAAAAAATTTAGTGTAATCCTTGCGCTTGATGTTTGTTGCAGAGAGATTTTACGTCGGATTCCCACTTAATTAATTTTAGTCTAGTCTCCCTGTTTTGCTATATCTAACCTATTTCTTCTTTTTAGCATGGCATTTAAACCACATTCAGTTAAATATGAAGATAGAAATTGTAACAATAGTTCTCTTGCTCATTTGGCTGCATTTGGATATTTGATTTCGGTTTTTTCAAAAAATCATCACAGCACTCTTTTTATATCAAATAGCGGTTTAATTGACGCATCTTTTGATTTTCTACAATTTTTTTTTTTTTTTTTTGATACTGTAAATCTTATAACTAGAAAGATATTGAAACATTGACTGCGTCATCCAAATTCGGAAATCAAATTTTTGTAAATTGGAAAATCATATTTTAAATCAGCTGACAAAAATTTTTGATGGTCGACAATAACATTTATTTATAACTCTATCGGTTATTTAACATTTTGGAGCCAGTAAAACCTTTCAAAATTTTTGTTGCAAATATATTTTTGACATAATTCAATAAAATTAATGAAACCATTTCACCGATAAGAGTTTTAATTATCCTTGAAGTTTTTTATTTAATAAAATTAGTTTTTCTTAGATATTAGCTAAATAACACAAATGTTCTACCATCTACCATTATAACAACTTTTTAATTTCAGGTTTTTCTCTTAAAAAATGACTAAGAGTCTCAAATAGTTCCACATGAATCTTTTTAAGAAGTTCCCTTTCAAGAGCCATCTTACTTCAGTGTGAAGTGTAAGTCTCTCATCGTCCTCATTTTATTCTTTTCAAAATAATTATAAAAGGTGTTCACATTTGGCATTAGCTTTAATAGCATTGATACACTTTAAAACTGATAGTATTTCATTAAGAACAGGTGAAAGGTTTTGAGCTACCAGGTTTCCCAGTGAATGACACAATGCAAAAGAAGCATATTTGATTCTAATCTTTCATTAATTTTAAGTAGCCATTTTTCTCTCCCATCTTATTAGGAGCATCATCTGCATAACAAGATGTTATATTTTTCTTTGGTATATTATTGGCATATAAGTACATCTTTAGTTTATTATAAATATCTTTGGAGGCAGTGGGGTACTTTGTAATGATTTACAGAATAACGTTTCTTCAGCAAAATCACCGCTATCAAACATATCTTACGTAAGTTGTAAGCATGCTACTGTCTCTCAATGTTGATTCATCCAATTGTACCGAAAATATTTTTTGTTGTCTGCTTTTCAGCACAAGTTGCATTTCCATATCTTCACTCATTTCGTCTATTTTGCTAACAGTGCGGTTACTTAGAGGTATAGCTTTGACGTCTTTGTCAACTTGTCCTAGAACCATTTTAAGAAATACTAATATTGATGGTTTGATTAAATTCTCCTCTATAGTAGGACTGTTTACAGATTTAGTGTTGAATAGTGGAATATCATAATTAGCTGCAGGAGTATGATTAACAGTTGCTTTATGAGTAGTAAATAGGGATAATATTTTAATGTTACTGTTTTTTAAAAGTTGTTTTAAAAGTTTGAAAGCAATTCAGATTTGAATTAATATAAGCATTATGTTTTGCCTTCAAAAAACAACCACGTTTCATTACTTAATTACTGGCATAAAAGACAGAAAGGTAAACTTTCATCGTAAACAGCGAATATGAAACCAAATTTTAAATATTCCTTTTATAATACTTATAGACACATATTTAATACTTTTATTACAATTTGTCTCGTAAAACACAGACAAGTAATGAAAGATATTTTTTAATTGGCTATATTACTAATGACTAGTTCATTTACTCTCTAAATGAGTTATTTTTTGAATTACCCCCCTCTTAAGAATCAAATTGCTCCCTTGTGGGGCGTAGTCTTCACGTTGAAAAATTCTGCTTTACAGAATGAGGCGTAATTTAAAAGAATTGTAAATTTGTTTCGAAAATTTGTCCTAAAACAAGCACTACATTTGTTAAAAATAAAAGAGTGAGAATGAAAATACCACGTATTGATAATTTTAATCTCAAATTAAACAATCTCAATTGATATTTAAGAAATTTCTTGCACATAATATAGCATCGGGATTACGTGCCAGGTTTCCGGGAAGATTTTTACGACGAAGCTTTTCCTTTTGAGACGGGATATTTCGTACGAATTGCCTCCACCTAACATTTTCCATACATGTTTTCAAAGTTCAAAATACACTTCCAAGCTTTTCTACTTCTATATTTTGAAAAGCGACTTCAACAGCATCAATTGATTTGTCAATATTCTTTGTAGGCATCTGATGTTTCAATAACTGTTTTGCATTAAAAAATCCGAGATCAGAGATCATGTACATTTAAATCCGAACTATTTGTATGTAGACATTGTAGTTGTAAATTCCATCCATCTTTTGAAGATTCTTATGCGATGCTTGGATTATGCTTAATTGGATCATCCACTGCCAAATGAAGTCTGGCATTGAAATATAGCAATTAATTTGGGACAAAATTTTTGACCTAAATGTAACAACAGACTTGGGATGGAGGGAGTAATTTGCTTACATATATGCAAATATAGTAATGAACTGTAATCAGTGAAGCATAAGAATTAATAATATTTCAATGATCTCTAATTAAAAAGTTACCTGTGGCAGGAAGGATTTCATTTCATTGGGATCTCCTCCTTCTGATCCATCGTCTCCCATAAGCACAGTAGCATAAGGCTGAGGGAAATGAATGAGAGCAGGATCATGATAGGCGGGTAAAGATCTCGTCTTGTCTATATCGACGTAACGCTGAGATGCCGCAGCGTAGATGTAGCGCTTGTCCTCTTGAATAGCTACATTAAAAAAGAAAACAATAAATAAATAGAATAAATTTAAAGTGCTTAATTCAAAGAAACAGGATAAAATTTAAGTTTAAAAAATGATTATTTATCAAACTTAAATAATTTTTATATTAAATAAAAATTTTATTTATATTAAATTTATATTAATTTTATTTATTTTTATTTATTCACAACAAAAGATTTAAATAAAGTTAAATTCAATTATATAAAGTCTTTTATGAACCTCAATAGATATATAAATAACAGGCTGTGTGGCGCGAAATCACTTGAAAGAGAATAATGTTTTTTTGTATAATTTTTAATTTCCTTGAAGCATTGTCTTTATAGAGTCACTAGAAAATTTCAGTATTTTTTAAAAGTCATGGCTTCTTAATAAACTTTTAATAGCAACAAAAATACATTTTTGAAGTGTCAAGAATTTATCCAAAGAGAATTTACAATAAAAACTGTGTTGATTAAATTTTGTATAAAAATACGACAAATGAAGGATAGTTTCAACTACCTTACAGTTAACTGCATGAGGTTTTGAAGGCATTGTTAATTACTAACAATTGCTTTTTTACAACGTCTGTTAAACTACAGAAATTATACAAAAATTACGCTTAGAATATCTTATTTCAGTGAATCTTTGTATTTTTAAAAAACTAAATTTGTTCATAATTTATTTTTATTGAATTTGAGTACAAAACTAAAATTCAGTGCAAAAACGCATGTAATTTAGAAGTTTAATTGCTTTCTTGAATATGAAACAAATTTAAAATGATGTATTATATATTATATTCTCATAACATTAAATAATTTCCAAAAATGTTGCAGAAGCAGTTTTTTAATTAGTTTTAAATAAAACACATGTTTTATTTATGTTAAAATTCCATAATTCCAAACTTTTTGCATATCTGTTTATTATCATTAAGAATTTAAACAACACAAAAGTTTAGTTTATACTTTAGGGAAACAAACAATTAAAAATAATTGATAAATATATATTCACTAGTATCGTTATCTTCGTATTTCATCAGTAAAATTCAATTTTAATTTGAAAGGAAGTACTTTGCACTCTAAAATAATAATTTTTACTTTTAGTGTTAATATTTTTTTGGCAATGTAATAAATTAATGAAACAAATATGTAATAAAAACAAACCTCTTTCCAAATCTCGTCTGGATTTAGCTTTTAATACCCATATACACACTACCACAATTACCAATGTGACAGCTAGAGCTGAAGCTGCAACGGGTATTAATAAAGACATGTCCATCGACAATGGTGGTTCCTTTTCACCAGACATCAGGACAACATTATTAGTTTCTGCTGTATAAAACAAGTATTATTAAGATTTCTCTTAAATATATATTGTAGGAAAAAAATTCCTGAAAACATTCCTATTCAGGAAAAAAATTCCTGAATACATTAAAATAAAAATGTAATGCTTAATCTCAGTACAAAAGAAATTAATACATAAAAACTATATATTGCTTAAGAAAAAGAACATAATTAAAATAGAAATGTTACTTATATATATTATATACAGTAGACTCTCGCTGATTTAAAACTTCGATAATACGAACCTCTCGCTAGTTCGAAGTATATTCTCAGCCCCTAGAACAACTCTTGATATTTCGAACTAAAACAATACGTTTTGGTACACTCAATATTTCGAAGTAAAATCTGCGACTGGCCAGACTACAACACGTGATAATTCGAAGTAATCTAAATAACTCAGGACAATTCAAACACTCATTATCATGTACAGTCCTGTGCAAACATGTTGGAGTTTACATGTTTTGTATTGTCTCTGTGTGGCTCCCCTGTAACGTAGCTGCTTTTGTGACTATTTGTTTGCTGCCCCATTTTTGTGTTTCCCGAATCCTCAGGCAAAAAGAAAACACTTTTATTGCTTTCCTTCTTCAAGTTGACAATCGACCGGCCGCACCTGCTGTCTGCCGACACGTGTCCTTGCTACATATGTGTTAGAAAGGATGGTCCGCTGTTGTGAAGAAGATATACCCTGGATTGGGTATTTTGCGTTGGAGTGTATTTTAAGTTGGTTGAGTTGATGATTTATGACTCATCTGCGTGACTTATAGCATGTGGCACCAAATAGGGCAGGGTTGGCGAACCAATGGCACGCGTCACAATTACTTGGGCACGTCTACGATCAAAACGGTTAGCATTTTAGTTCAAAATAACAAAGTTCACTATGAAGTATTTCGAATAAACGCGAGTGATCAGTCGCGTTTTTACAGACATATGCCAACATTTCAAAGAATTGAATGTAAAGCCTCAAGACAAAAATAAAAAATATTATCTTCAAGAGGGATATCAATGCTTTTGACGCTTAATTGCATATTTTCAGAAACGATATTATTACAAGAAACTACTAGTACTTCCCGAACTTGAAAAAATCAGACGAAAAAAAGTTATTCAAGAACTTATTTCCATAATTATTGTGTACCCTGATGTGACTTCATTTGATAAACTGAACTTGTCCCAATTCGACTGGAAGAAATTGAAGAATTTGAAATGCAACTGTGCTTGATTTCCAGTCTAGTTCAATATGGATTCAAACAAGAAACAAGTTGCATTAAAACAAGAAAAATGTTGGAATTTATTGAAACAGAAAATTAACAAGCAATACTCGTATAAGTTAAAATGTCAGTAACGAAATTTTGAAAACATGGAATTCGATTCCAGATACATTTAACTGTATGAAGAAACTAGCTCACGCTTTTTTAACCATATTTTCTCATCTACCTATACCCGAGAATCATTACTTTCAGAGATTAATAACATTTAAGACTCACTTAGAAAACCATTTGGTAGATGACTCTAATTCAGCATGTGTTCTGTTAAAAGTAACATTTTACAATCCTAATGTAAGTTATTTGTCATCATAGCAACAACAGAAGTCACACTAATGTTACTTTAATTTGAATTACACGTATATCCAAAACATTGACTGCTATACAGTGCAAAATGTATTTTTAATAGTAAATAAAGCGTTTTGAGTGGTTAGTATTTAATTTTTTTATTTTCCCAAAAATCACAAGTCAAAATTATTTGACGGCACGTCTATACTCCATTAAACACTTTTTTAGAAAAAATGGCGCGTTGATCCAAAAAGGTTTGCCACCCCTAAAATAGGGCATGGGCCGGAATGGACCATTCCTTGAAGAGCCAATGGTGTTGGGGAAAGTGTCTGAGAGAACCGAGTGCCAAACGATAAAACAAAAAAAAAGAGACACCAGATTTCTTCTTAAAAAAAGATTAATTATGTACAGTATGAATTTTTTTAATAATTGTTTTTAATACATAAGCGTATTCTTTTAATACAGGATTTTAACTTCTGTATAACATGTATTTTTTCAGAATTTTATATGTACAATTGTTATTTTATTATATAGTTCGAAATTTAAATGTGTTAGAAAAAATTTCTCTTCGAGTATTTTGGGAGTTTTTTCCTACCCTCTTGATAATTCGAAGTTTTTCATTGGTCCCTCCATCTTTGAATTATCTAGAGTCCACTGTATATATATGTATAGATGAATTGATAGATAGATATACATAAATTCCAAGAACTTTTAAATTTGATTTTCATCTAATACCTAAACAATAAATATTCGCTTAAAAATGTTTTGCATGTCTAAAGTATTTATTTACTTTAATTATAAAATGTAAAATTTGGAAATCATATTCACACTTAAAATAGTAAAGTATGTTGTGATAAAAAAAATAAAGGTAATCATTTGAGGGTAAAGAAAGATTTTCATAATGTAATATATTTTTTTTATTTAGTTTGAGTTTTTAACTAGTTCTCTAAATAAGACGAAAGAGAACATTTTAAGTATAAGTTTTTTTTTATTTCTCCTACTTTGTAAAAAGTAGCGTGTATGCAACAAAATTTCAATTAATTTAATTACAGTTTAATTATTCTTATAAACTCTTTGTCTTACAGATTGTTAATTTCTCAAAGAAAAAAATTCATTTAAATAAAAAGAAAAACATTTTGTATTCAACTTTCCACAAACTCAAGGTTATACATACATACCTACTTATGTGTGTGTGTTTTCTGTTATGTAGAGAGAAAGAGAGCTTAAATAATATTATAAATACGAAAGATCACATGTAGTAAAATTTAATATGATCTACTAAATTTACGGAAATATTTGTAATGCTTGGTTTAAATAATAATAAACAAATTTATAGATAAGTTTCTTTTATTTATTTGCAGAAATAAGTAAAATGATGTGAAAATAATCTGACTTATCTTATTAGATTTATATATATTTCGAGTTTTTTTTTAAAGTATTTTGTATTAATAACATACTTTTGTTTGATAAAAATTTACTGAAAAATTTGTACATGATGTAATTTATTTTTTCTTATAATATAAACTTTAAGAACTTGAAAAAAATTCTCTCAAGCATTTCTTTATAAATTAGTTCAAATAATAAAAGCAAAAAGTAGTCACTTGAATGAATAAAATCTAATAGAAATTATTTTTGAAATGCATATTTAACCAAGTTCTTAAAATTTTTCATTAAAAGCATCCTAATTACAAAAATAAGATTTGTTATATAAATTTTATATTTATAACAAATATCTTTAATATATAAATATAACTAATACATCTATTTCCTGTGAGTGTATATTTTATTGAATACAGATGATGAAAAATTGTTTCGGTACGTTTGTTTTTTGTTATAATTGTGTAACTTACTAGTATAATTCTTCTTTAAATTAGGAGCGATTATTCTTATAAGTTTGCCTGTTTAAAAGTATATTGCGTAGAAGCATATATAAATATTATTGTTATAATTATTACTGCATGCATTGCATATTTTCCCAAGTTTTTCAAAAATTCCATAAGGAGTACTCTGCCTTTTCTTAAACTATACGGATAACTAAATGAAGTATGAACTGTATATGTAAAAATAATGTTAGAAAAGGAGATAAGTTTTAAAATACAGTTCATACTTAAAAAAAGGCAAAATGAGTTTTTAAAAATAATTTTAGACATAACTTTATTGAAAAAGAAAATATAATTTTCGTCTGATACTTCAATAATCTCTTTTACTAGATTTCTTTAACAATGCATTCCCAACATGTGCTCATACTTTTTGTATGCTTTCTTTAAGGTTTTACAATACACATAAGTAGCCAAAAATTATATTTTACTTTTTTCAGCTTGTAATGCAAATCCTGAAATTCTCATTATCGATTGTTTTTTGGGAAATCAATATACGTATGTAATGAGAAGAGCTATGCACAGAAAAGCAGGCCTTGCGTCTGGCTTGCAGCGCCATCTATTGATAAATATTTAAAGTAATAGAAGTATAAAATAAAATTCTCACTTTCGTCATTTTTGAAATGCGCAATCGCAACTTAAATTACTTAAGATTGTGGGGATATTAATAACTAAGTACTTTAACTTAAATATGATTGAAGATTTCAGGAAATGTTGATAATTAAGTACTTTAACTTTTATATTGCATGTTGCGGGAATAATTTTTTAAAATCTTGGTATCAAGGGATTAATGATTGTTTCACTTAAGGTCATTTAACTAAATTAATGAGATTTAGCTGTATTCTTACGAAACATATATGTCTGCCATAATCAAACAAATGTATTTAGTATAAACACGAATTAAAACAACGATAAAGATAAAAATATGCTATTAATTAATTTTTTTCACATGTGTAAGAGAAATATTTGATTTGAATAAAACTAAATTTTAAGAAATGCTTGAGTTTTTAGAATATAAATTTTAGAAGTATATAAATGGAAAACTTTCATTTACATTTGTCGAACACTTAGTTCCATTGATTACTATTGATTCATAATATTTAAATAAAATGCAAATTATACATAAAAAAATCTACAATTCGTCATGCTGTGCTATAGACTACATTATCGATCGCCTCTCTGTTTACCATATGTTTTGACTGTGACTACATCACTAGGGTCTCCCTCTCCGAAATCGCTATTGGCTGTGACGTACAGCTGATAGAAAGCCCCTGCGTGAAGCCCTGTAAGGGTGTACGAGTTTTCGTGGGGTGACGTCACAGCTACCCTCTGCCATCCTTCCCCCTTCTTCCGGTAGTAGATGGCATGACCTGGAAAAGAGAGAGAGAGCGAAAGATGAGTTTCTGGATGCAGTTAATTAAGAATACTGAAACTAAACAATGATTGCATTGTTCTAATGAACGTTGGAGGGAAAATAACCGTAGCTCAAAGATTTAAGAAGGCACAATTTCAACAATGTTTATATTTGGATTAAAAAAATGATTGTTGAAATGTACTTTTGGCACTAATATGTACATCATTAAAGTTTTGAAAAAGAAATAGTATTCAGAGAGTACGACATATGTTTCACTTAAATGTTTTTAGATAATGATTTCTCCTTGCCTACAATTTCATTCGCAATATTTGATTGTGATAAAAGATAGATGTAATTATGTCATGAAAAAAGAAAATTTAGAAAAATATGAATTTGTCAGTGAAAAGTGAATGTAATGGAAGAAGTCTTCATGTAGATAAGTTTTAAGTCTTCTTAGTCTTAGTCAAATACACAAAAAAACTCAAATAAGTTTTTTGAAATATCTTTTTAAATGCTCACTGATTCCAGTAGCGTATACAAGGGGTGGGATTAGGGATTAAAATCACCCACATTGGCCAAAAGTTATTCTTATTTTTTTAATTTTCACCACAGAGAATACTCCTTGAAACTTTCATCTACATGTTTTTAGAAAGTAATCCCCAACAACACATAAGAGAGGTCTGTATACGCCACTGATTCATAAATTATGTTACAATCATACTGTAAGTATCTATCAAAACAAATTCCAAACAATTATTTAAAAAGTAATGAAACGTTGTTTAAGTTAGTTTTCAACCAAATGTAAATATTATTATCTTTTAATTCTGTAATTATAAATAAAAGTCATAATCGCCCCAAAATTTCTTTTTTTTTTTTTTGAAAATGAACTGTAGATTATACAATATATTCAAGTGTGCTACCAACAGAATTACTCGTATGTATTATATATAATTATAATAAAAATTATATAACTGTGGAATATAGTATATATCATATGTAAAATATACTATATTCTACTATATTTTCTTTGTTTAATATAATGCTCTGAACTAACAAAATTTATTAAAAATATTCTTAAAATAGAAATATTTATATTTTCAAAGCAATAATTGTTTTTCAAGAAAATTTGACAGAAAACTTCACTATCATTTTTAAATTATTATTGTTATTTTCTTATACCTAGAATAAATAGATAGAATCAGCTAAAACAGTAAAGTTATCAAACAAATCAAAAAGAGAAGATTCTTGAAAATAAATTTATGTTTCATGAAATAAATGTGTGCCCTTTTCTTTCTTATAGCTTAAAATTAGTGTGTATCATATTAGCATGTATCATAACAATATCATATAAGTTGAATAAGTACCTGTTAATTGGGATTTAATATCACTGGACCGCCACTGAATTTTAATTGAATTTTCAGATGTTGCAACTACAAATACAATGGGAGGTGATGGAAGATCTGAAAATAGATTATTATTATCTTATTTTGAATTTATCTATAGATGTTTAAGAAATATTGATAATAAAACAAATACTATAAGTATTAAAGAAATATACTACATTACTAAATTACTGTGAGAAATGATTTCAAAAAATTTATTTTAAGTAAATTAAATGTAAAAATATTTTACATGGAATCCGGCAACAATAGGATCTCTCCTATTCAAAATACAATTTTTAACAGATATTTAATTAAATGTTTTTAAGTATTGTTTGTACAGAATTAGTAGTACTATTCATAAAAATTATTTCATTTAAAATATTTTACTATTTAAAATCATAGTTACATACGTAACTTCAAAATTTAGTGAAATTTAAAAAATTAAAAGCATTTGTATACGTAATTTTACGCTTTATAAAAATGTATGCACGATAGGCTTGCTTGAGTGTAAATTCTATTAACATATGTTCTATTACAAATGCCTAAATTTTGGATCTCAATTTTAGATAGTAGAAAATGTTGTTTTCCCATTTCTAATTAATGGGCATCTTTCATAAGAGATTTTGTTGTGATATTTCATACACAATGGGCTCAATTCATGTGACGTCATAGTCACATGATAGTGAAAGCCACGTGATTTTGGCCAATCAATTTAAAAACTCATTCGAACGTCTTAGTCACACGATAAAAACTATCTAGTGTTTCCAGCTAATCAGTTCTCGCGCTTTGGTGTTGCCAAGTTTTGCTTTTTGCAGAAACTTTCTCTTAAAAAGTACATTGTATACAAAATGCATTTTATTTAAAAGTATAAACATAAAATAAGTTGATTTTTTTTTTAATTTAAAAAAATCTTTGTAAAGAAATTTTTTTCCCTAACATTTAAACATCTTTACCCAAATATGAAAGTTGAAATTTTATCTGAGTTTTACAAATAGAACATTAAGTACAATTAGTTTAAAGTTTGTTTTGAATTCAATGAAAAACACGTGTTTGTTTTTATTATGTGACTTCATGAATTGAGCCCATTGCAATTACAATGTTCTCACCAATACAAATTAAATATTGACAAAATTTAATTCATATTTACGTATGCAAGACTTATATCACAAATATTAATACCTCCTCCGAGTGTTCTAACAATGACATCCTGCGATGGCACACCGCTTCCAGCAGTGTTGAACGCTTTCACAATGATGCTATATTCGGTATCTTTACGAAGACTGGTTATCATATGTTCTTGAACACCTCCTGGTATATAATCCACTGTTTTGAAGGAGTAGGGATGACTAGAATCATGCATGATTTTGTAGCCTACGTAGTAACCTTTCAGTTTGCCATTCCAGTCACCTTTTGGAGGAGGCTTAAAAAGAGGTACATATATTTTAATTAGATTTGTGTATCTAGGATTTTAATATTTATTATGTAAATCAGGGGAGTCAAACACGCTACCCACAATGAACATTTTTTGGCCCTGCTAATAAATCGGCACACAATAATATATAATAAAATAATAAACCGACGCAAATAAAAATAAGACAGGTAGAACTCACTAAACGTTTTCTTTTAATTGTACTCTTTTTGCTATTATTAAACAAAATATGTACATTTATTTCGAATATATTTATTAATTTTTTTAGCATTATATAAGAACATACGGCCCTCAACTTAATATAGTTTAGAACTTGCGGCCCTTAATATCATATGATTTTGACACATCTGATGTAAATGATAAAATAGAGAACGTTCATTGAGTCAGCATTTTTGTAATATTTTTGGGGACACAATATAACTCAATTGACAAAAATAGGGCAAAAATTCAAATGCACTTTTTAACCTAAATTATTCCTTGTGTATTTTTGTATAATCTCTCAAAATTTGAAAGCTCTAAGTTAAAAAAGCCAGAGTTATATTTTCATTTTTATTCATATTCTGATGGAATCTCAGAAAGAAAAGAAATTTATTTATCTTCATTTAAAATGCTTAGGTATTTTTTCTGTAGAGCCAAATGCTTTGATATTTTTCTAAGTATTTCTATTAGTATATGTAACGAAAGTTGGTATGCATTTTTGAATCAAAGCAATGCTTATTTTTTAAAAAAAATAGTTGAATTTTTAATTTATACATTTCTTAGTGAATTTTCAACAAACATTCTTAAAGAAAAATATCTTACGAATACCAGTCATGTTATCATAAAACCCAAAACAACTTTTGTTAGACATACTAAGAAGTTCTTGTAAATAAAACTTCATGTGGGTACTCCAATTATTGTATAAATAGCGTTTTAAAATCTTTTCGTGAACTTTTTAATTTTTCTTAATTAAAATTAAAAATATGTAGGTAGCTTTTTGCAGTATTTTGAGCTCAAAAGCTATTTTACGTAACACATATACTTAGGGAGTAACCATAGACATTTTGATAGCTATTAAATCAAAGGTTTATATACATATAAATCGTGACATATCTTTAATTCAAAATGTTTGCTGCATTCAAAATATATTTCGGTAAACATCTTATATAATAACTAACTCAAACCTATGCTTCCTAAAAATGAAAAATAAAAAATTATATTTCTGAAAAGATTATATATATTTGTTATTACACATACTTGTTACTTATTACATGTTAAAAGTAACAAAATAGGGCTTAGAATATTAGTAAATAGAAGAGTAATGGTATACATGTCATTTTCCAAAAAGTGATAATTTCTCAAGCGGAAGAATTATAGCATGAATAAAACTATTTTTTAAATAAAAAAACCGTTGTTGTTGTTGTATTACATACAAACTCAACAGGCGTACAACCAAATGTCATTATGTATATCAAAATAATTTAACCATACCTTCCATGTGACAAGTAAAGAAGCTGTTCCTTTGACATCTACATTGACATCCAGAGGAGCACCTGAGGGTTCTGAAATTTAAAAGCATTTGAAAGTATAAATAGGGAGTCTATAGCATTATTTGTATTAAATAAACATTGCAAAACTACGCTCAGTAAATTTCTACGGCAGTTTGCTTAAATGAACTTTAATTCATCATTTCTAAATTCAAACTCCTTCACCTTCAAATTGAACACAGTTACAATTAAATCAACAACAATACTGTACACAATAACGAGAGGTTTTTGCGCGGGGCTATTTGTATCTGCTTTCTTCACTGAGTTTGCAGAATGACTGGTTAAGTGTTCACATGGCCAAAATCGTGCGCACTATTGTCAGTCTTTTTACTATTCGTTACAACATTAAGTTTAATTTAATATAAAATTGTTTTATTTCTAGGGATAAAGAAATGACTGCAGGATGATATGCTGCAACAGAAAATATATTACTATAATGTTACATATACGCGTCAGTCTGACCACATGACCGGAGCATCTGCTCAGGGCCGAAGGTCACATATACTGAGATGGGCATAGTAGCATATATTGGTCCTCATGAGCTGTTGCGCCACCGAGTTAAGTTTTTGTTCATACTACATATATTTTGAGAAATCAAATTAGTAACTTTCATTTAATGAAACATCGAACCAAAAAATATAATATTTTGAAGAATAAAGAAAGTGGTTTAGAAAAACTGATGTAATCTGGATTCCAAGGATATGCTAAGGTTCTTTTTTTTTTAAACCTTCATGCAAACTGCATTTAAATTCATCAAAACAAGAAAAAGCAAATTCTATTTATTTATTTATTTTATTTTCATGTCTTTTCTTTCCTTTTTATGAGATGTTGAATATAAATTGTATGATTCTTTTTTTGTTCTTTCTTTTCTTGGCTCTATAATATTATAAATTTGTGATATATTTAATTTATATTGTACCTATATATATTCAACCTACCCTTTTCATACCCTTTCTTCAAATTAATTATCATATTTTCAAAAATAAAAACTTTTGGAGCAAGTCCTTCCGAGTCAGTAGCAAACAAGATGAAAATTAATTGTATTTTTCTTTAAAAATTTTTTTAATATATAATATAATTTGAAAATATAAGTATTTCTTCACATTTTTCTGTAAGAGAAGGCTTAATTTAATATTTTTATGTAGTATTTTGTGTATGCATATATATAATCTATAATAATATACACTAAATAGCTCTCATTTTAAAGAAGCAAAAATAGAAGTATAATCAGACAGTATAGGGCAAAAATAAGTTAGCCACAGTAGTATAAAAGTGAATTCTTAGTCTTAGGAATTAGAATTACAAGTGTAAACATTGTTTTCAAGTCAGCCAAACTTCACATGTAATTTGCCTATACTACTGGGCTGCTGTAGGGAAAGGAAATAAGAGTAAGAATAATCCATTATTATTAGAAGATTGAAATTAAATATACTAATACTAATATTAAGTAAAATTAACAAAATATAGCTAAATCTACTTACTTAACATAGAAAATATTAAATTTATATCAATATATGGTGATATTAAATCATTTAATATACACCCACAACACATGTTATTATGACTTCCCACCGACCGGAGCTATCATAGAGCAGCAACGCATAAAAGTAAAAATTAGTAAATAAATAAAATCAATTATAATTTTAGCTTCGTGTATTTCCAAACTGAAATAGTTTATATATAAACGTATAATAAATAATAATAATATATTCTTAATAGCTATAATTTTAAATTAGCAAAGTAAGAACACTAAACATCTAAATAGTATAGGTCAGAAATAAGTTAGCCACAATAGCATAAAAGCGAACTTTTAGTACACATGTGTCATACAGTCGAACCTATTTTTGTGCGGTCTTTTTTTATGCGATTTCCTTTTTGTGCGATTTCTTATTTGCGATACTTTTTTTATGCGGTGTATGAATTTCAATGGCTTTGGTTCCACTGAAATGTTTTCAATCTATTTACCAATGGTGTAACGGAGAATGTTAGGACCCTCTCTGAAAGTCAGGTTTTTCCTTTAATACTTTATAAATTGGGTAAATACGTATTTAAGGTAAGTCAGGCCTTGGGCCTCTAGAATCCTCCCCCCCCCCCCC
>BMAV01005827.1:61389-76929 GCA_019973955.1 Trichonephila inaurata madagascariensis | reverse complement strand
ACGTTACGCCACTGAAATGTAGACACTTCAAGACCCTCTGTTCATTTGTTATAAACAGTCTCCCGACAATGCGCAGTTGCTTTCTCTTAAGTTCCAGCAGCCCGCGCTTGATTGAAGACGAAACTTTCAATGACAGTGACATTATGAATAATTTGATAGATTATGAAAACGGAGTATAAAATTCCCAAAAGGGCTTCAGTCATGTAAATCTGGTTATCGTGACATTTACAAACAACTGACCACCCGACCTTCGTCACACAAACTTATCTCTTTCTTTATGTTGCCAAAAAGTAAATCAATTGAAATTGTACCTTCAAGTGACGAAAGCGATTTTGAACTTATTTATTACAGGGCTTTGGATTACGATGAATAGCAATGTGAATTACGTATGTGCATTTTGAAAACTTATCCATGTATACAATGAGAAACGATATGTTTTAAAAATGTTTCCATGTGTAATATTTAATTATTTATTTTGTTATGGAAGTATTCTTACATAAATTTCGTAAATAATTGGCATATTTTATAAATCCGACATTTTTTATGCGGTCCCTATCCACCGCATAAGAAAAGTTTTTGTAGCATTTCTACGAATTAGTTCATTATATGTAAGAATTTATGAAATATTTGAATTTTTTTTTTTTGCGTTTTTTTATGTGGCCCTTATCTACCGCATAAAAACAGGTTCAACTGTATATATATATATATAATTAAAAATTAATCGACCAATCTTATTCTAATTTAAATATAAGCATTGTTTTAATTAAAACTGTTTTGCATCGTTTATACGAGGACCTACCTTGAAGGTTCCAAGATTAGAATATTTTAGTATGGAATATACGTAGCAAACAGAAAACATAAAGTTTGGAAATCACTGACATAATGCTTTATAAATAAGTAGCCATAAATATATATAAGTAGCTTCAATTTTTGCACTTTAATTCAGTAACTGATCCTTTAAAAAATTTTAACTTAAATATTATTTGTCTAAAAAACTAAAATAACTTGCCAAATTTACTTTTTAATTCAATATTTCGTTTCTACTTAAGACATATGTGTTATTTTATTTTTTGAAGCAAAACAAAGCAAAAACAATTCTCAGTATTCTTTGTTAGTTTATGTGTTTACCTTCTTCCCCTGTCGTAAAGGAAACGGTATCCGAAGGCTCTCCTCTACCCACAGTGTTCTCAGCCACGATTGCCAAACCGTAATTGGTTCCCGGATGTAAATCTTTAATCAAAGCTGACGTCTGGGCACTGCTGACAATTTTTTCTTGTAACCGATGGCGACCACCGGAGACTAAAAAATATTTTTAAAAAAACAAGCTGTTATATTGTTATAAATTATGTATAAATGTAAAAAAAAATTCATTTATAGTGCCACTCATATCTTTGCATCTTTTTCTATTTCTTCCCCATTAGTTCGTAAAATGTTAACAACATTTAATACCTTACGCTTGGGTTAAAATAACACAAATATGATATGAATATACAGGAAGTTTTTTACTTTACTTTTTATTTATTTTTGCTTAGGAAGGTATTCTTAAAATAAAAATCCCTATTTATTCCTAACTCTGAGGATTGATACGCATTTTTAAATATATTAAAAAAGGATCAAGCTTAAAAAAACAGTCTCAAATTTAAAATAATTTTATAACAAAATGTTAAATATTTTATTCGTGGAATAACAAACACTTTTGATTTCTCACATATGGAATACATTTGCGATATAATGGACTAAAAAAAGGAAGATTTTTCTCTTTAATTTTGTTTCTTTTAGCAATAAAAGGTTAGACATATTTTTTTATTAAAATAAATTTTAATGAAATTACTATATATATTTTTCCCTATATATTTAAGATTCATGAATTATGTTCATATTTTATTCAAAATAGTTTTAATAGAACAAATATAATAAACCCTTGCCTTATGTACATCTTCATAAAAATAGTTGTTTTTCGTTAAGTATGTTAAAAATGAAAACAAATTCAGTTAAATTCAAGAAACAAAAACATTTGTTCTCTTGCACGAAGTCAATTCTGTCATTCAAAATTTATACAGTTGAGTTCCCCAAACTGTACTTGGACGTTGCAGGCAAGAGATATTAATAAACTTAAATTTAAGTTTTTCAAAAAGGATGAAATATTTATCTATTAATGGCTAAAATTGAATAGTGATATGTTATTCATGTTACTTTAAATTAAATTTTTCTTCCTAATAAACTTTAAACACGTGACACTTTCAAATTAAATCAAGAAAAATAAAAACCTTCATTTCAAAAATATTAATACCTGCATCTCTCCAGTACTGTAATACGTATTTAGTGATAGGGCTATTTCCTGTATAAGGAGATGACCAAGAAACACTAGCACTCCTACTCCATACTTCCTGAACTTTCAGATCTAAAGGAGTTGCTGGAACCTCTTTAAAATAAAACAAAATATATTAGTTTCGAATAATTTATAATGGTATTCATTATTAAATTGAACACTATTTAATGAATAAAAATAGAAGTGTTAGATTTTTAAATTTGCCTGACCAGTACACAAAAGAATATCAATCAATAAAACATTATTTAAGTAAATATATTTATATCCTTTTTGGACTTGAAAAAATATTGTTCAGGAAAGTTCTAGCTGATAAAATTATCTTTAAAAGAGATTATTAGAACACTAAACACAAAAACAACAGACTTCTACAACGGATTAATTAAAAAAGATGTACCTAGTTAGGTATATATAAGAGGTCTATAATTGTACTCTTGTGTGCATATTCAAGTAAAAGTAATAAAATTTCATCGATTTCTAAAAAAATTGCGTTCATAAAAATTCCCAAACAACATTTTTCTGTTACAATTAATAAATTGTTTTATAAACACGAGAAAAATATTTCTTCGAACAATATTATTTTTGAAGTAAATAAAATTTAACATGTGTTTCAATTTAGTGAAAACTAAAGGATATCATAAAGAAATTTAAAAGTTAAAGAGTTAACTTAATTTGACATTAACAAATGTACTTCATACTTTAAATGTAATATTTATGATTGAAAACACACTTGAGACACAGAGATTAAAATTTTTATAACTTATCATCGTATCAGCATATTTATCCTCCAAAGCAATCACATAACTTTTTAGTGATTAATGCTCAATCAACGAAGGATTATCCTAATAAAATATAACAAAAGCTGCGTAAAGGATGAGAAAATAAATTAAACATAAAATATGTTTCTTTTTGTGTGTGTGTTCTTGACAGCAACTTTGCAAAAATAATTTTTCTAACTTTCACCAAAAAAAGATTTTTATTATAAATAATACAAGAATACCAATTTAAAACAGGAAACTTAATTACAGTCACTGCGAAGATGATTTTCAAAAAGAATTATTAACAATAATTTGGGATTCGTATTTTTTAATTATATTTTTGTTCTCACGAAATCTTAAAAAAATCTTTTGCTTTTGCATTCATATTGCTTATCATTATTAACAATAGTAATGTATTTATAATATTGTAATATTACAATACAAATATGCAAATTAATTGTTTCTAATATTTTAATTTATATTTATAACATTTTTTTAAACAATAAGCATTTTATTTATTTTTGGTTTTTTTCATACTGCAATATATAACGTACGGTATTTCATGTATAGGTTAGAACCATTTATAGAATTCATTCAAATTTAAATTTCTTGTCAGTGGAGAAATATTTTATGGATATATTTATTTAAGTTTAAAAAAATTGCATACGTATCAAAATTAATACAAAGTCCTTTCGATCAAAAATAAAAAATTCAGTGATGAAAATGTACAAAATAATGCAAATATTTTAATACATTTCATTAAGATCTATAATTTATATCTAAATCACAGTGTTTTCTTTTTCTTTCTTTGTGCATGTATTAAAATTCTTAAATGATATTAAATACTAGGTAAGGTTAAAAATATTTAATTAATATGTGATGTACACAATCATGTCCTTCATTTTGCAAAAAATAATAAAATAAATACTTTACCCATGACTAAAAGTTTGATGCTTCTTTCGTCTTTTCCGTATGGATTTTCTGTCAAACATGTATATAACTGACCATCTGTACGATCCGCTTCTCTAAGGACAAGTTCAGATTTTAACCCCTTAGAAGTAAGTGTTTCAAATATTTCATATCTGAAATTAAATTGATTGAATCAGTTATCCATAGGAAAAAGATTTTGTTTCGGGGAATGTGTGATTATTAACGTAATGCTGTGTAAAGTAGCACAAAGCCTATTAACAACAAACCCTGTAATTATAAATCGTGACCAAGTGAAGAGGATGACCCTTGAACAGGCACCCTACTCCCCATACCATAACCAACGTGAGAGAGAACTTAGCTTCTTGATACATTTAACATGCATCATACTTTCTTCTCTCCGGGGTCTTCAGTGGCACCACGGGTAGAACCCATGACTTGACAGAAACAACACTAGTCACTAGTTCAAAACCCTGTTACTCTATTATGAATGACAGTAGGGTATAATGTTAATACATGCAAATACATTAAGAGCTTTAATAATTTCAAGGCTTTTGTGAATTTACAAAGATCGGGATAGAAAAGTAACAAAGTAACTAGGTAACTTTTTAAAAGCAATTTAAAAATAGAACAAATTTTTGAAAAATATATAAAACTATTTTAAATGTAAATGTATATATACCAAAGAAATATGCGAGTAAATTCGTAATAACTTTACATTTATTGAATTATTCCAAGTAGTGGATTTATAATTTGTTATGAGATTTTTTTATTTATAGATATTTTGTTTATGTAAAAAATATAATTATTTAACCTCTTTATTTTAATTATTTTTTCTTTAATTTTAATTTTTTGTTTCTAAAGAGATCTTTTACGCTAGGCAAACCAGACTTTCATTGCCTAGTTATTTTCTGTTATTTAACAGCTTCTTTGAATTATTTGGTATTTTTATCCCCCTTTATCAAATTCTTACGACTTTTTTATTAATTCTAAAAATATTGAGCAAATCCTTTGCTTTCCTTGCGATAATAAATAAAAGTTATAAGAAGTAGAAAAATCAATATATCTTAACCTTCCACCATTAATTTTCCTGAGCTCTTTACTATCTTTTCTCCAAATGACTGAAAGAGGTTGATCTCCAATTGCTTCGCATCGTAAACTTGCACTGTCGCCTTTTTTGACAGTAACAACAGTGAATTTTTCATCAAATCTAGCAGGAACTAAAAAAAGAAATAATTTTAATTTTTTTAAATGAGAACTTAATTACTATAATAAAAAAGGAAGATACCTCTCTTCTTTTTCTTCCACTGTAAAAAATTATAAATAAAATAAAATAAATAAATACTTTTGAATGAAAGATATAAATTACGAAGAAATGTGGGAATCAATAATGGAATTATAAGAAAGGCTTGATAATTGGAGGGAAAAAATATTCCCTATATATATATTATATTCCCTATATATATATATATATATTATATAATATTCCCTGAGTTTTAAATAACTATTACTGAAAGTAATAATCAATGCAATAAAGTACTTTTAAAAACATCTCAGTAATATTGAATAAATACTACATATAAATAATATTACAAAAAATATATAAAAAAATTTGGTAAATACAGAATAACAAATGTGTTTCAAGCAAAACCTTAATCAAAATCATCCAGCTTCTAAATTATAAGAATCTTGTTTATAAATACTTCTATTTTAATAAATGCTTAACTAGTAATATATCGAGGACATAGAAATTAAAAATGCTTCAATATCATATATGCGTATAATTATAATTCACATAAATACTATTAAATATAATATTACTTTGACATTACATAAATAAAATATGCAACTGATATTTATTAGCAGTTTCTGACACACACACACACACAGCCTTTGTATTTTGTTTGTATGAACAATAAAAATCATGTAGGTCAAAAAATACTAATAATCATAGAAGATTCAAATCGTACAAACATAGTTTCAAGATTTTTGTTAGAGAAATTGCTTTTACTAAACATTTAAAAGTAACAAATAAAATTTTAAATACTCTAAATACGTAAACGCATACAGATATCAATACATACTTTTTAGCAAATTTGTATATTTTACGAATGGAAATATACTGATATTTCTTACTATGAGTAACAAAATTTAATATTTCCACTTATCAAACATTTTATGTTCAACTCTTAACTTAATTCGTACTTGTATTATATTGTAAGGAAGTATCTTTTGAAAATGAATGAATATCTGTTTATTTCAACCAATTTTTATGATTTACTTGATAAAGGCGTATTTAACATGTGTTTATGAATATATTTTTAAAAAAATTACTCTGAAATCTCTAATAATAAAATCTCTTGTTAGTGCAATTCGTTTAATTTTGTGTAGGTGAAAACTTAATATTAAATCCTTCAATAATCGTTGTCATTGTTAAACAAGCGCTGAAATGATGTTTTAGATTCTCGAAAACTTATTTAATTAGGTTTAGAGGTACATTTTTTTGTTGTTGCTGTGTGAATAGAAATAATAAAACTTACAGGAGCCTTCATTACTATAATTATATTTAGGATTCTAAAGAAAAAACATTTCATGGTACACACATTCAGCTAAATGTTTACCACACATTTTTAAAATTTTAATCCGATTTACGCGAGACAAATTAAAATATATGTTTTTGCAATTGTACATGAATAATTCTAAACTTCGAATGTAATTTATTGATCAATTGGAAAAGCTATTTTTTCAAATTCATACATAAAAAAAATATGCAAAATATCATGCGTAATTTCATGAAGAAAACAAGACAAACACACACACATGAATTTATAAGACGCAAAGAAATCTTATTTGGTTCATTTTGATATGTTTTGCCATTATAATAATTACTTTTAAAATATTCAAGCTTTATTTAAAAGAATTATGCCATTCAATAATAATAATAATATTAGAAATAAAACAATATTTTATGAAGCATCTGCTTTAGTATATTATAAGGACACATTGTAGACGGAAAAAACTTAAAATGAACCATCTAAGCAGGTGTGAGCTTATAAATGGAATGAATGAAACTCCACAAATGGTGTTACCATTGACAACAATTTTTATTTCTTTCGACACCCCGTCCCCTACTCCGTTGTGTGCCACGCAGCGATACAACCCTTCATCCTTCTCGCTCAGGATGTTGATGTGGAGGGTGCCGTTGCTATGGGCAACCACTCGCCCGACCTCATTGAGAAGGACGTCACTACCTTTGTACCACGTGATCTGTGGCTTGGGTGAACCTGCAGCTGCGCACTCCATGAATACTCTCGATCCGTACACACCTGTCAAGTCGTGAGGAGTTTGGACCCACAAAGGAGGCGCTGAAATAGAGAATTAAAACAATTTTATTGAAATAATATAATTGTAACTAGTTTTTCAAAAATATTATCTCATAATTGGTTTCAAATAAGAAAATCAGGAATTTAAATGAATATCTGTTGTAAATTTTAACTGAAATTAATACGTTTTAATAAAATGAAATTATTATATGTATTATAAAAAATTATAAATAAATATTTTGTAGTTGAGAATATATACGTAAGTTAAATTTCATTTGAATACCATTTCTAAAGAAAGCTGTTGAGAAGCGTACTTGATAAAATTTTAAATCAAATTTATTCATTAATTATTTTTTTTTTTTACGTAAAAAAAAATCTGATATACAAATCTTTTTTTTTTTGTTCGTGTAGTCTGAAATGATTTTATGTAAACTTCAGCAAGTTTTTAAAGGATTATATAATTATCAGGGTCGAAGGCCCATAATGCTATCACGACAAACATTAGAAAGTAATGAATACTAGAAAACATTAAAATTTAATTAATTTATTCTCATTTTCAAAGTCTGAAATTTTGCATTATTTTAAATATACAGAATAATCTTCCATAATCAGTTAATGATATTTATTACAAATGAAAATAAAACAGCAGATCAGCTGTAAAGTGCAATACACTTACCAAAAAATATAGACAATATAATGGAAACGAACAACAATTGTATTAATGAAAGAGAGTAAAAATTGAAAACAATTAACTTCTAGTGGTTTATTTTTTACTTTAATTTTTTTCGTGATTTTTATAGTAAAATTTGTATCCAAAAATTGTAAACAAAATTAAAATTCTCTTAAAATTTCTAAAAAGTGGCTAAGAATTTTTTTAAAAAAACCAGCATGTATATCTTGTTTTGAAGTTAAGATTGAAATTTCTGTATGAAATAACAAAATGTTTAATATTTTAACCATATGACTACAAGTTATCAAACTCCAGATATTGTTTATTAGTTATAAAATGTCTCTTTTTATAAATGTTTCATAACATTGTTATATGTAGTTTCGAAACAAAATGCACGGATTCAAGGGCTTTGATATAACATAGCAGAAAATGGTAAAGTAAGATATTTGAATTATAAATGTCCTACTTTTATCATGAAAATGTCATGCGTTAATTATGACTTTATTTTTCTTCTTTTGCTACTATAAAAACCCTATTCTTTTAATAATTCTTAAATAAAAATACTTTCACGTGAAAATTAGCACGTATTTTCTCAAAAGTACTTAATGAGTTATATAATAATTTGTGATTAAACACTAAAGCATGTTAAAGTCTAATAACAAGAAAAATGCCATTAAATGTAACATTTTTGCAATTAATCAGCGAAAATTAGTAAAAGGATATTAAACAATTTTTTTCTACAATTTCATATTATTTTTATGTAAACCAAAAATCAACTTGAAATTTCATAATATCTTGAAATATCATTATAAAAATTCTTTCTAGTATATACATGGATATCTTGCATTAATAATCGGATTGTCTTTAAAACGAAACTTACCTTCCACTACCAAATTAGCTGTATGACTTGACGTGCCAACTGAGTTCTTAACAATGCATGAGTAATTCCCGGCATCTTTTGCTTTGATTTTATTAACAATAAGCATCGAAAAGTCATCTTGTTTTGTTATTTCGGTGTGTTTTGATGGTTGCAAAGTTTTCCCATTTTTCAACCATTGAAAATCAACTGGTCGTTTTCCATGGAAAATATTACAAAGTATTTTAGCACTTGAGCCTTCAGATAGTCGAGTAGGGAACATAAAAGGTTGTATCTGTGGCACTCCTAAAAAGGATATATTTATTTAAAATGTTACAAGGTATTTGAATTAAAAACTTATTTAATTAAATTTTAAAACCGTTTCTGATTAACGATAAATTTTAAGGGGACACATGGTACGATTTATATAAAAAAAAACTTTGATTTAATGGTTTTTATAGTTTCTTTGCTTATAACCTAAGTATATATATTACGAAAAACAGTTTTCGTGCACAAAATACTGCAAGAAGTCAAATATTTAATTTTTAAAATTAAAATTTAAAAATTAATGAAGTGATTTTAAAATGTTACTCCACCGATAATTCACGTACATATAAATTCGATTTACAGGTACATCAAACTGTGTATAACAAAAGTTGGTATGGATTTTCTACTTACATGACTGATATTCGTAAAATATTTTTTTATGAATGATTATTGGAAACTCCTTAACAAAAGTATAAATTCTAAACTAGACTATTTCTTAAAAAATAAGTATTGCTTTGATTCAGAAATGCATAACAACTTTTGTTACATTTACTCATAGCAATAAGAAGAAAAAAATATCAAAGCTTTTGGCTCTATAGAGACAAAATGTCTTAGCAATTTAAATGAAGATAAACTAGTTATTTTCTTTTTTTCTGAGATAAATCAGTTAAAAGATTTTAACTTTAAGCATTGGCAAATGTGAACAAAAACAATCGTAAAAGTTATCATAAATGTGTATTTTTTTAGTTTAGAGCTTTTAAATTTAGTGAGGTTATAGGACATTTTAAAAAGAATAATTTAGGCTAAAAACATTTTATTGGAATTTTTTACTGACTTTTGTCACTTGAATCGTACTGTGTCTCCTTAACCGTAAATATTTCAGATGAAACCATATGAAGTACAAAATTATGAATAAATCAATAATTTCAAACCAATTTTGAGCAAAATATTTTGAATCCTTTCTTAATTTATAGATTATTGTACATTTGAACTGATATGTAAGAGCTATTAGAATTAATCATAAACTAAGAAAGCTTATTAATTAAAGAAAGAAAGAAAGACTAAAAATTAATTACACAATGATCTTTGTAAAGTTCATTCAGTAAGTTAAATAAAAAATATATGTGAAACGCACCTTATTATATTACATTTAATGATTAAAATGAATCATGAAACAATTTCTCTTTTCTTAAAAGAATTCATTTAGTTTGTAATCGACTTCAAAGATTGTTAAGTATCTTGAAGTTACGTATATATTTACACATCATGTATACATTTCTGAAAAATACTCTGAAAAATTAAGACAATGTATTTAGTAGAAATTTAAAACTCTTACCTTCATCTGAAGAATCAGATGCGGCATCTTGTAGCCACAGAAGAATCAGAACTGTATACCAAAATCCTCCATAACAAATAAAAGGTTTCTTGACGAAATTAATTGGTCTGTAGTACAAAAGATAAGCTGTGATCATTAAGGTCATTTTCTGTTCAATATATCGAGCATATTCCTTATAGCTTTGACTTTATGACTTGTAAACCAAATGTCTTCTTAATGAGTGATGTAAAGTAAGTATAATATCAGTGCATGAGACTCGAAATCTGGAAAACGCTTTCCTAACACGGGTAACAGGCGCCATGCAGTGACAAGAATCGTTACTAAAAATTTCGATATCAGTCTTATAATGTATAAAAAATTAACGTATATCAAAGTAAGATATGTATTTCATTTGTATTTTAAAAAAAATAATTCAAAGAAAAATAGAAACACCTTTATAAATATTTCAAACAAATGTGAAATGAACTGAAAAAAGGGGCGACAAATTTTAGTATAATGCTATTTATTAAAATGGAATACATTGTACAAATGTAAGAATAACGATCGTATTTTTACATTCTAAAATCTAACCCATAATAATCCTACTTACCCAACACTGAAATAGTAATTATCTTCTTCAAAGTGACACCTACATTATTTTCAGCTTTGCACAAATATTCTCCTTCATCGTCATCTAGAAGTTTTGTAAAAACTAAGCTACCATTTTTTGTTGTCACCATTGATTTCTTTATACCTTGTGCTTCTATAAGACAGAAAAGATTTTAATAGTTTATATACAAAAAATAGAAAAATTCTTATATAAATGTTTATGCAGAATAATAAATATTCGAAATATTAATGTTTTTAAAAAACTATTCATGATAGTAGATAGAAACTCAAAGCTATGTAGAATTATTTTTGGTATCAAATAAAATTTGCAAAATGAGATGAATATTAAATAAAATGTGTTACTCAAAAGAGGTGACAACAGTAGATACAGTGAATTAATGCTCTTTATAGGCAGATATTTTTACTCACTAAAATCGGGCTTTAAATGCAACTAAAATTATATTCCAAATGATACATGTAGATATAATTATGCAATATTACACACATAATGATACATTTGTATTTTGAAATATGTATGTGTGAAAAGAAAAATATTTGAATATTCAGAAACCTCATTAAAGCATTTCTGTGACTTTTTATCGAATCAACTTAAAAATAGAATTCTTTGAAATTAGAGCGTATTTATATCTATCTATATATGCATGTAAATTGATGATATCAGTACTCTTCATTACACTTAATTACCATTTAATTTTGTCCAAGTTATAACTGGGGGTGGATGACCTGATACTTGGCAATCCAATGTTACAAAAGAATTAACCAAACCTTCTACGTCATTCGGTTCCTTTATCCATTTGGGGGGAGCTGAAAAAAAGAACAGAGACTATCAGAAAATATATTAGAAACTATTATCAATCGATAGCAATTCTTTTTATTTGTTTTTGAAGACATACAAAAAAAAATTAAATACAGTGAATTTAATGGTATTCACAAAAACATGTAAATGATTACAAAAAGCGCCACATTCAAATAGACATTTTTTAAATATAAAAAGATCACTTCATATATAATATTTTATTTCAACTTAGACTGAGTTAAAATCTAATGTTTTTAAAAAAAGATTCCATTTAGTAAATTCTTCATTCTTTCCTCTTTAAGAATTTTTTTACTGTTTCATTCGACATTATATTCCGTTAAAATTAGAAGCAGTTTATCCTGCTATTTGAATTTTGCATTAGGGAGATTAAAAGATTTTTCATTGTATTTAATTCATTTTATTGTATAATTAATGAGTGCAATGCATTCATCGTGAAACTTTCAGTTATGATAAATATGCCATGTAAAACATTGGTAGAAAGGCATTTGTAAAAGACGTATTTGTACTTTCCATAAAGAGAAAAATAATATATACACACATCGCATTGCATAATTTTAGAAATATATGAAAAATAGAATTATTCCTTGTGCTATTTTTTTAAATTTTTGAGTTAAATTATTTCTTGATGTAATATTTATAAGTAATGAACTAAATAAATTAATAATTCATAAGAAAACCCAAATAAAATTATCACACTGTATAAAAACTACATTCTGTCTTCTGAGAAGCAAATTTACACGTAGCTTAGAGATATTTATGGCATAAAATACTTGAATATGTGTATTATTATTCATTATATATTAAGTGTGACGAAATATCTTTCACACAAAAATATTGCGTGATATTAAGTTTAACAGAAATCGCAGTAGCTCTTGAAAATATTTACTAGAAGTTTTTATTTTTAGCCATTATCTTCAATATTTAATGAAAATACGGTAAAATTAATTCGATAAATAATATCTTAAAAACAAACATCTATTATTAAAGCAAAATTTGTAATTTTTAAAGCATGCATTAAAACCTCTTACCATTTACTACAAGAGAAGCACTGTAGCTGTCTTTTCCAGCCAAGTTTCTAACTTCGCATGTGTAATTGCCACTACTATATGCTGTCACTTTAGAGATAATTAGAAAGGAAACATCTTTTAAATTGTTAATTTCAAACTCAGAATCATTTTTTATTTCTTTGTTGTCTCTATACCATTTGAAAGTAAAAGGGCCATCACCCTTACTAAGCATGCATCCAAGTTTGGCAGATTCTCCTTCGTTTAATACATCTGACACACTAAAAGGTTGAATTTTTGGAGAATGACCTGAAATATAGTAAACTTTAGAGTTTTGAATATATATTATATGTGTCACAAATTATATTTGTCTACTGATTTTTATTTACATTTTTTTCCGACAATTATAAATAAATTCGAATAAAATCAAAATAAATGAAACTTCATTTTTTGTCAAAATAGAATTATCTGATATCCAGAAAACATTTTTAAAAAGAAGATAATCTGCTTTAATTAATTATCTAAATACTTTTCAGTAATTCCTTTTTATGCAACTAATTTGTAACGTATTAAGACTATCCGATGCATTTAATTATAAGAATCCAAAAACTAAAGTTTAGGTTTTCAAGAAAATGTAATTATTTGAGATACTTTTGTTTTAATGTATTTTTAAGTATAAGTAATCTGATTTAAACACTTTATGCAGGCTTCCATATTTTGATGCCACTATTTTGGGTTAGTAAAAATTTAAAAAAAGGTTAAATAGATGCGAAATCTTTATTCGAATATTTATTATTGTTTGTTCAAAAAACACTGGATTCCATTATCCAAAATTCCCAAAATTATTTATTCCAAGGAGTGATAGAATAAGCAATTGCACATTTAAACGTAAGATTACTTAAATTAAATTTTTGATTTGAAAAGCTAATACAAATACTTAAATTTCACATTGAGTATATAAATATATGAGTTAGACAGTTTTGCATATGGAAAACATTCATTGTTTGTTGCAACAATCTAGATAAAATTTCATATTTGCTTGTATAATAATTTTTTACTTTTTGTTTCTTAAAAGAAAATTCAGATAAAACTAAATGCAAAGTATTTATATGCTAAACACACACACATAGATATTTAAATCATAAAAAGAGTACGAATTGCTTACCTTTTGCTGTGGATTTCGTTATTGTATGCACGATAAGCAGCAGGGATAACTTCAGAGCTTCATGAAATCTGTACATTGTAGTCTTTCACTTCATCTAGAATTCTGAATTCTTAAAATCATGTCAGATGTTTTCGATTTGATTTTAAACTTCATAAACGAATTACTAGCACGCGTTTGTGTTCTTGTGAGAACTACTAAATGTGTCTGTTTCACAAGATGGAGAACATTTACATTACAAAATATAGGAAACTAGCGCCACATATCGTCAAAAAACTACACTATATTTTTTTACATCAAATATCCTGTAAGAAATGAAAGTATTCAGCAGCCTTAATTATAATATTTTATTTAAACATTTGTTTCTGTTTCCAGGAGAAAATAACCAATATCAGAAACACAACATAAAACAATTTTACAAAGAATTCTGTATTAAGGCGATTGTTTTCTGAATACATCATGAAATATATTTAAGAAAATATTACGAAATGGAACAAAAAATAATATATCATTGATAATTTGGACTGAGTAAAAAGTTTTATGACCGGCAAGATTATTCATAGGGAATACTATCTATCTATATATAATTAAAAAATAATATTTTATTATTTATCACAAATTAGTAAAAGAGTGTAGGTTTAAATACATGCTTATTATATACAAGCATCATATTTCCTTTGCATTCACCTTACCATGCACAATTAAATTAACTGTTTTGAGCAATCCATCACCCACACCATTTTCAACTTTACAAACGTATTTTCCTGCATTTTCTGTCATGACTCGTTGAAATGTAAGATTTCCATCTTTCATATTGGTTAAAATATTAATTACTTTATCTGAAATAGGAAAAAGAAAAGAATTTCACATCAGAGAGTAGCAAGTGTATTCTGAATTCTAAAAATAATTTCATTTTAAAAGAAGATTATATTGATACTTTTGCATATTTTTATCTTCCAAATAACAAATATAAGGAATATAATCTGATAAATATATGTAATAAGCATTATTTTTCTATTATATGTATCATTTATTTAGTTTATATTTCAATACCTAATCAACTTAATAGATCAAAAGTGTGTTGCATTACTTATTAAATATTAAACACAAGAATGTAATTAAATACAAGTATTTGTGCAAAGTATTTATAACAAGCTCTTGCCTTCAATTTTGTTCCATGAATATCTAGGCAACGGTTGGCCTTCAGCAACGCATATTAAGGAAGCTGAATCTCCTTCCATAACTTCTACATCAATAGGTTCTGTAACCCATCGAGAAGGAGCTGTAATCATTTGAATTTTTCATAAATGTATGATCACTTCATAAGAATATAAATCTAATTTTTTTACTGATTATATTATGTAATAAATTCACAAACTAGTAGACAAGAAATTAACTATTCATGAAATAAATAGAATTGAATATTATACATTTCATTTCCATTTGGATATATATATATATATATATATATATATATATATATAT
>BMAV01005827.1:24697-60989 GCA_019973955.1 Trichonephila inaurata madagascariensis | reverse complement strand
ATAGAGATAAAAATGATTTGAACACCAAAGATAAAGAAAATAAATCAGATATTTAAACTTAAAAATATGGATGCTGCATATGATTTTTGAAGCATGATGCAACTTTTAATAATTTATATACTTTAAATCTAAGGTTTATATATATATCCATTTTTTCTGTTAGCCAACCTTCCCCCTATCTATTTATAATACTGAGTGAAGTCCTATTGTAAATAATGGATTAAAAATTCTAAATCCATTACAAGAAAAAGGTAACTTACCTATGTATATATATAACGTATTTTCCGTCAAATTATTTTTAATGTGTGTTTAACCTTTCTTCCAACAACATTAAATACTTATTTTAAGCTATCATAACAATAAAACTTACTTCATTTTGAAAGTTAAATGAGTCTAAAATGTTATTATTTAAAGAGGAACAATAATACCTAACTTGAAAATCGATTACCTGAATAGTGAAATTCTTAATGCTAAAATTGTTATAAAATCACAAATGAATGCAAATACAAATTGGGATTAAAGTACTATGAACTTTGCAAAGATTTACTGTCGCTATTTTCACTTTTATTTGTTTTGATCTTTTGAAAAAAAAATTGTATTTTTAACGCAGATTAAATATGCATAATTTTCGCATTTTCCTCTAAAAAGTAACGTAATTATTTTCGTCAACAAATACTATTCAAATAATTATTAAATTACACATCATGGTTTTCAGTAAAGAAGAAAGAATATTTTGGTATCGTAACTAAGAGATGTACTTAATATTTCCTTGATTTATTTCAAAAAATACATATTAATACAATACATATTGAAAAATGTTCGTGATTTGATGGCTTATAATAGTTCATGGAATAAAACTTGAATAAATAATATTTAATATATTTAGACAAACTTTAGAATTGTTGTATTAATTTCAAAACTAATTAAAAAAATTCATTTTGAAGCATGTGTTTGCTTTTCTAATATATAAACAGAATAAAGTACGATTTTTCTCTTACCTTCAACTATTAGCGGAGAGGTGTAACTATCTTTTCCAAAAGAATTAGATACCAAACAAGAATAATTTCCAGAGTCATTTGAAGTAACAGGATCAATAGTAATAATAGATACATCGTCAAGTGATTTAATCTTGATATTTTTTGTTTCATGCAATTGGTTCTGGTTTTTCACCCATTTAAATTGAAGTGGTGTTCTTCCTTGTTCTAAGATACAAGCAACTGAAGCTTTTTTCTGGATCTCTACCATCGTAGGAAAATGAAATGGGACAATTTTTGGAGCATCTAAAAATGGAGTGAATATTGTAAAATACAGCTTTCAGTAAATAAGACATTCGTACAGAATGTTTGATTAATATTCCAATTGAGCTTTTAACCACTTATTTTTAAATATAGATTTACAAATGCAATATTGAATTTTTTATAATCTTAGTTATATATGAAAAAAGCATGCTTAACTCTTTGGCAAGTAAATGCCAAGAATGCATATATTTTCTTTAATAAATAATTAAATTACATCTAAAATACTCAATTTATTACT
Organism: Trichonephila inaurata madagascariensis; assembly: GCA_019973955.1. Lineage (NCBI taxonomy): Eukaryota > Metazoa > Arthropoda > Arachnida > Araneae > Nephilidae > Trichonephila > Trichonephila inaurata. Next base: position 59,453 of record BMAV01005827.1, on the reverse strand, counting down.
TTCACACACTATAAACATTAGCAATTTTTATAATTTATACAAAATATAATGAGATTATAAAGTAGCTTACCTGAACAAAACATTCCGGAGATCAAAACACATAACTGAAGTAAATTTAGTAGAGCTGAATTGGTTTCCATTTCCTTTCAACGAAAAAGTATGAATGATAAATTTTCGATTCACGATTTCAAAACGAGTAATTAAAACACATATAAAGGCGTGTGGAGATCCAAAGCTTTTTTGTGCTCATTACACATATGTATTGCAGAACAGCGTCCACTAATGCTTCCATCACACATAGATTCAAGAAACAGAAGTGTAGCGCCACATAACGGGAATAAATTCAACTATTTTAACAGTAAATAATGTTTTGAAATATTCTATATTTCGATGAATAATTCTGAAAATTGTATACATTACCAATTAAAGGCTTCAAATTCAAGGAACAAGATTGTGAATTGAATATTGATGTTATTTGTGTTGAAGAGAAATGAAGTCTAATTCTTTTTTAATTCCATATGAAGTATTGAAATTTAAGAATTCATAAATTCCTCGGTATAAATAATCAAATAATTTCGTTAATGGTTGCTTAAAAACAAACGTATAACAGGAATAAAAAATCAGGGGGAAAAATTTGCTTCGTAGTTAAACACCAAGCAAAGAAAGTTAAGTATTTGAATAAACTTTTTGGAATTGTTTTACTTCTTTAATAAAAACACCAGATACAAACACTTTGACAAAACATATTATTATTTAACTATGTACATTCAACATTTCTAAATTTCTTGTTTATTTTTACATACTTACAAAAATATGAAACTTGTTAATAAATTACCATGAACAATTACAGTTGCTTGTTTTTGAAGTATTTCTCCAACATCATTATTCACCTCACAAATATAAATGCCTTCGTGTTCTTTCATTACTGGGTGCAATAATAAACTGGTATTGTTATCTGATCTAGTAACATGTTTAAAATAATCTTTGTTTTGAATATCCCCTGGAAAAAAAGATATATATTTCAATGTGTTTAAAAAATACTAAATTTGTTTTAGTTTTAATTATAATATAATTGAATAAAAAACTGAAAATTTTCATTATTTTTGGAAAACATAATTCCAGAACAGCAAATTTCATAAAAGAATACACAATAGAAGCTGTCCTTTAAATAGCATTTCTTGCCGAAATGTAAGAATTTTATCCATGAAAAGTAATCGTTCATTAACAAAAGAAAAAGTTTCCTTAAGTTATAAATACTTTTTTCTGAAACTTATATTCTTTTTAATTGAAAAATAGATTTATAACTATTTTATAAAAAAACTACTACAATTAAAATACTCATTTCAATAACTTCAGCTGAATTTCATAATTGTAAAAATATAAAACAAAATTATCTCAAAAATGATTTATAAAATATTAATACATCTTTACTTTTATTCTCTCTTAATAAAGAAAATAAAGAACTTATTACAGTAACATAAGAAATACCTGTTTTTCTCCACGATATTTTTGGCTGAGGGGTTCCACCAGCATTGCAAATTAAAGATGCGCTACTTCCTTCAACAATTTCTACGTCTTCAGGTTCTTTTATCCAGTATGGAGGGGCTAGATTAAAATGATTATTCTTGAATAATTTTTTTTCTTTGACATTAATTTATTACATGCAAGCAAGTTAATATACTGAAAAATTATACAGCATAAATAATTTGGTAAAAAATGTCATACTTGCAACATTTTGAGTTGGTTCTGAATTTTATGGCAATAATTTCTTTATAAGAAAATTCTAAAATTAGTTCATAATAAATTTAATTGTTGATCAACGAATGAAAGAAGTTGATGCTTCATCCCCTTTCGTTTATATTCCACAATTTGTTTTAAAGTTAAATAGAATGACTGCTTTTTTTTTTTTACTTTTCAGACTTTTGTTATTCCTATTTAAATTGACTAAATTTAAAAAAATATGACATTTTTGTGTTTTTTCTTAAAAAATGTTGTAATAAGTCCAAATCTACTTACAAGTAAATATAATTGCAGAATAAATAACTGTACAAAATACAATAAATATTCTGAGGGAATTACTAATGAATTTTTTTTTATTTTGAAACGCAAAAATAATTTTAAGTGGTGTATTTTATTTAAGTGAAAGCTATAGAAGCAATTAAACTGATTGAAGTGAAAAATTGGACATTATGTATGTTAAAGTAATTGATAAATGTTTTAGAGAAATACCATTAAAAAACTTTCATTTTAGACGCTATAATTTCAGTTCAAAATCTGTACAGTTTTCTCTGAAATTACTATGTATATATATATATATATATATATATATATATATGATTTAAATCAATCGAGTAGTAGTGAAATATATTTATTCCTTTCACATTTCAATTTGCGAATTCTTTTCCAAAAATTAGACAATATGCAATAAGCGTAAAAATTTTAAATAGTTTTAAGAAAAATATTTTTGCTTGACTTTAAATATTGTTACTAAGCATTATTTCTTAAAGAATTACGTCCTATAATGCTCAGAAAAAATGAATAACAAAGATCTAATCCAAAACCCATTTTTATCTAATGTTTGGAATTAGAAGCTGAATATAAAAATATTTAGAAACTAAATTATTCTCAGATTACCGATATTTAAAATTTATTATTTTGCTTTATATATTATTACTTTATACGCTATTATTTTTAAAGTGGTTTGATTTTGCAATATTTGTTCTTAAGTAATGATTTGAATTTTAAAGAAATGCCTAGAAAAATATAATGAAATAAAATTTCAGAAATTAAAAAAAAATCTCTATTAAATGTGTTTACTTACATCTGACAACAAGTAAAGTTGAATAGCTGCTTTTTCCAAAAGAATTGCTGACAACGCAAGTATAATTTCCTGCAGAAGAATCTGTAACCGAATCTATGACGAGTGTAGAAAACTTTTCATTGTTGTTTACTTCCTTAGAAAAGTTTTTCAACAACTTCCCGTTTTTATACCATTTGAATGACAAAGGAACTTGACCACGAGTTACTGAACAGAAAAAATTGGCACTATCACCAATCTTAAGTTTAGCCGATGGATGAAATGGATGGATTTCTGGAGCATCTGGAAAACATTATCAATATTAGACACATGAAAACTTTTTTCAATGGTATAATTAATACGTTTTATGTGTATACATATTCATGTTATACAGCATATACAGCTTACTTTCACAGTTCAGAACTAGCAAGTAAAAGTTACATCGAAAAATAAATCAGGTTTTAAAGAGAAGTCATTTGTAGCTATTTTTTTATAATTTCTGTTAATTGACCTAAGTAAAATCATTTTATAACATTCATTTTCATTTTAGATAACCATTTTTGAATATGATATTTTAAAAGTTCTGGTGTAACTTTGTTCAAAAACAACAAATTACTTTTAATATAATACTAAAACTGAATTTTGTTTATCTTTTATGAAAGATAACATTCTAAGATTTTGGTAGACAATTTTCAGATCCAAATTAATTATATACTTGAATTTTGTTTAAATTTACGTCATGTTTCAGAATTCTTTTCGTCTTTACATAAAATAGTGAATAAATAATGTAGCTATTAGTTATAATAACATGGGTACAGATAATCTGGCGAAACAATTGACTTTTCATCCGTCAGTTACGATATTTAAGTATTTTACTTCGTTCTTAAAACTATCACAAGATAAAGTTGATTAACATTTCAAAATGCTATTTTTAAATATAGAAATTGAGGATAATCTAAAAAATACTTACCATTACTGTCAACAGAAATCCAAGATGCTGTGAGGACGATGATGACATAGAACATATCCAGCACAAAAGTTGTATTCTTGTGTGTGAGAACTCTCTATTAAAAATATTTCAAAGAATAGAACAAATTTTTCGTATTGGAGATTTAAAATATTCAATAACATTGATTCGTGTATGTTTTGAAGTACCACTGATAATTTGCGTCAGTTCCCGGGGTCTGATTCATTTCCAATGGCGATTTTCAGATCTTTTTATACCCATAGAATATTTGTAACACTGTACAACTAGCGCCACATTTAGGGAAAATTTAGAAGTAATTTCTGGCTTAACATGTTTTTTAAAAAAAAATGTTTTACTTAGAAATACCCGATTTTTTTAAAAAAAATTCAAAAAATAAAGTTTTTAATCTAAATAAAATCATTCGCTCTATTCAAATACAATATATACCGATAGAGGGATACTTTGTGAATCGTAGTTTCAATAAATATCACACAGGATGAAGAAAATAAACAAATATATACTAATATTTGACGAGTTATTTAAAAATATCCAGTACACATTAAACTAAAAAAAATTCACAGTTTTTCGGCGTAAAAAATGCATAAATAATATAATACATAATTAACGCTAATAAACAGAAAAACTCTGTAGTGAATGAACCATATACATTTTAATTAATAAGATCACGACAATAACAAACACTAATAATGAATCTTGTTTATTGTTATGAGTATATATTGTTGCACACTTTGAATTTCTAAAGCTTTAAAGACATTTTTAAACCAAAACATCTAACACATATATTACAAGTTTTTAAGCTTAGAAACAACTTTTTAACTATTAATCCTTTATTAGCTCACCGATTACACTAAGAGATACTTTTTTCTGTAATGCATTGCCCACACCGTTTCTAGCATAACAAATATAGATTGCTCCATCTTCACTTTGAACATTTAGTATTATAAGCGTTCCTTCAATGTCCACTCTGAAACGATTAGATGAATCTATTTGATATTCTTGTTCACCTGAAAATGCAAATAAAAATGTCTTGTTTATCCTCATTACAAATTAATTTATATGTCAAAGGTTAAAAGGCCTTCATTTCATTATGATTCGTATAATTTTAATATAAAACCTTTAGATGAGATGTTTTTAAAAATCTTAATGCTGACTGATAAAATTTATAATAGTAATATGTTAAATTAGTAATATTTTAGTAACTACACGTTCAATGAAACATAAATTTATAATAAGAATTAATTTTTACTATAATATGAACAAGTGAACTGATCCTGAGATTCAACTTGTTTTTTTTTTTTTTTTTTTTTTTTTTTTTGTCGCATTTAACAAAATGAGAAAATTGTATTCCATTAAGGTATCCGACTAAGTTCGGAACCATGATTTTAAAAAACCGCATAAATAAATAATTTTCATGATATTTAGTGTCACTTAGATTAGAATATTTGTATAAAATTGTTTTAAGGATATTTTGACAAAAAAAATTAATTAAATACAATATTTTGTCAAAAAATTAACTTAGAATAATCTTTTTTCAAAATATTCTCCTCTTGTGAAAAATGCTTCTATTATTTTAATGTTTTGTCTGTCTATACAGAGGCTCAACTAGAATTTTTGAAAAATTAACATTATTTTTTTCAGAGTTACCACCCATTGAAATAATTATTGGCGTTTTTTTCTTAAAATTGCTCCCCTCTGTTGTCGTAAAATATGGATAAATCCACTTCTAAGTTATATATTTCAAAAATTCTAGTTGAGCCTCTGTAGGGAGGTCTGAGCTATATACAGGCAAAACATTATTATAATAGATGCATTTTTCACAAGAGGAGAACATTTTGAAAAAAGATTATTCTAAATAATTTTTTGTCATAATGTCCTTGAAACAATTTGATGCATGTATTATAGTCTAAGTGACACTAAATATCAGGAAAATTATCCATTTATGCGCTATTGCAAAATCACGGTTCCGAACGTAGTCGGGTACCTTAATGGATAAATTAAAAAACAACAATTGAAATAGCACATTAAGATAAGTAGGATGTAAAGTCAAAAGAACAAAATATTAATATCTTTGGATACTACCTATTGCTTTACTCCATTTTATAACTGGTGCAGGAAAACCTCTTGCAGAGCAAACAAAATTTACATCTTCACCTAATATAACTTCTTTATCAGTTGGTTCTTCTGTCCATTGAACTGGTGCTAAAATTCAATAAATATTATGGTCTTAAAATTACATGACTTAAGGGATACCCTTATACAAATATTTAATATAAATTTCCACATACAGTGATTTTATTAATTTGCCAATGTATTAAAGTTCGCGTTTAAAATATAAAAGGTACAGCTGAAAAAATATAAAGATACATCATGTATAAAAAATTTAAATATATATGCATATATATATATAAAGAGGGGTGTTCAAGCCCACTTTTATATAAATTATTTTATATATAAGCTGTCCTAAGTCAGCAATGTTTATAATACTGCACTCCAGCATCCATTTTTTAAATTTTGATTGCTCATGTGTCCTTCAATATGTGGTTTTCTTACTGTCTCTGTGTTTTTCGAATGTTATTGTTTGGATGTTATCTCTTGTTTGTAGAGAATTAGCCTATATATATATATATATATATATATATATATATTATAAAGATTATGGGCTAATCGATTGAAATGTCTTTCAAAGTATTAAATCTCAAATACCAATCACACAGAGAGAATTTCTAAGAACGAAACAACCTTTTAATACACTTTGAAGTAATCATAAATATAAAAACTTTTTCAATAAAGACATGTTTTCATAAGAGTAAAACCAGACTCGATATTCTATACTAGACTTTCATAAGACTAACCTTTTTTATATCTAATATTAACGAATTTTAGATCGAAAAGTGTAATGCGTTATAAATAAATAAATTAATACATAACGTAATAAATAATAATCAATACATCAGAATTTTTAATGGTATCTTGATTATTAAATACTTTATTTCTATCTATCTCATTTAAAATTAAATTTTAATTTTGTCGTTGTTTAATGTTTCTCTAAAAATCTCTCCATTTTTTTTAAATATTTTATATGTTATATTAATTTTTATTTCTGAGGATCATAACAAAAAAATACTTCAAGCTCTTACCTTCTACTAAAAGTGTAGTTGTATAGTTCAAAGTACTTTGTTGGATAGAAGCAATGCAAGTATAATTTCCCGAATCTTGAGTAGATACAGATTTAATTTTTAAAAGAGAGTAATCGGTTAGAACTGATATTTCAATTCGATTAGAGTTTCTTAAATGCTTTCCATCTTTTAACCATTTGAAAGTGAATGTCTTGTCTTCAGCGTTTATAGTGCACATTACTTTAGTTGATTCCCCTTCCCGAATTTTTTGAGGAAAATTGAATGGTTGTATTTTATCTTTTGAGCCTGAAACAAAAAAAAAAAAAAAAAAAAAAAATGTGAATTAAATTTTGTTATTTAGCTCGTAAAATTAAGCAAATATTAACTACACATGCATTCAGATAATGTAGTTGTATTTAAATTAGGATATGTCACTCTGTTCTATTCCTATATAACACGTTTTTAAAATAATTTTATTTTTTTTCAATGGTAAGAAACTTTAAATCATTCTCAGTAATATGTTCTAATTAACTAAAACACTTTTAAATTAAATGTTTGTACTCAAAATAAAAATATTGTATTTGTTATCATCTACAGATTAATGATATTTTTTATTCAAATTATTTTGTTAACAGTCGCCAAAATGAATAATTAAATAGAAGCGATTGAAATAAATTCCATTATTTTATTGTTATCATATATGCACGATGACCTGCTTTATCAATTTTGCAATACATTACAGAAATTCTGTACTAATTATCGATTATTATTCAGTTTATAAATATAATCAAAGGCAGTTTTGTTTAATATTCTTAACATTACATAAAGTTTAAAGGAATAGATTTGATTAGAAAAAAATGTATTTTAAAGATATAAAGGTGAAGATTATAAAGAAAATCACAAACGTATATAAAACTAGTTATTAAAGCTAAATATAAAGGCATATAATTTTTTTTTGCCCAAAGCACTTATAAGAAAAACTTCTTAATTATTGACAAAATATTTTACATTAAATTCAGAACAATTACTTACCATTTACTTTTTGCAGTAGAAAGCCTTGAACAGTAAATAATACTACGATGAAGTATAGCCAGAAAGCTGGAGGATTCCTTGGTGTATACATATTTTTCAGGAAAGGTAGTAATTAATGAATTTCTTCATTTTGGCATTCCATTGCAATCAAGGCTTCGGAAAACAAGATTGTGATCTTGAAAAAATATGTTATACGAGACCAATTCAAAAGGAAACATGTACATAAAAAGGAGTAGAATTCTTGTTTAAGCCAGCGCGTTTTTGACAATGGTTATTTCAGTTTATATGAAAATTGAACAACTAGCGCCACATACAGGACCAAAAAGGAATTACTTCAATAAAATTTAAAATCTTTTTATCAGACGATATATTTCATTTCTAAATATGGTTCTGAAAAAAAAAATGCATCAAATCAAATTACGAAATTTTAAATGATTGTATCAGCTTTGTATATTTTTTATAAGTAAAGTATATAAAGAAGTTAGTTTCTTTCAAATGTTTTTTCATAATGCAGATTAATATGGAAGTAGATTTCTTTAACAAAATTTAGAAACTATTTTTTTCCGCTTTACTTATATAATTTCCTCTGTATGCTTTACGAACTTGATACAGCAGTAGACTAGCAGTCAATGCAGATTTCTTGAACTTGAGAAGGCTATATTATTATTTGTAGCAACTTCATCTAAGAAGGAAAAGAAAAAAACGTTTTTATATTTATCATTACTTTTTTTCTTAAGCAGAATGCTCTACATCCTAGAATTTTACAAATGATTGATTTTGTCATGGCGTAATATAATATTCCTCTCTACACTAGAGCAATGATATTTCTCACTAGCCATTCAAGGCCACGAAGTATTTGCTCTTGAGTAGAAATTTATTTACATATTATATATGTGCATTATCCCTTTCTGAATTATAATTAAAAAGAAAATTTCGCATATCTTTTAACTCCAAAAGAGCAATATATAATGTTAGAAATTCATACATTAATAAAAAGTTCTTCCCTCAAGATATTCTTGGTTAAATCATAAACCTTTTACGTAGTTTCAAATTAAAAATAAGTCTGAACTATAATAAATAAAATAAGAATATCTGTATCATGAATATTGCTTTGGTATTTGGAAACGTTGATATTTCGAAATTATGTATGGAAAAGTTATTTTATATTAAAAAAAAACAATTGTGTTCACTAAATTAACCAGACGAATATAAAATGATAAACAAACACAATGAATTATGGAAATGTACTTATTAACATAAATTGCTGAATTACATTTAGTATTTGAATAATGGGAAATACAGAATATTGTTGAAAGTAGAGTTCGAGGGACTACTAGTTCTTCATCAAGTGCTATGGTTTGAGGTTCCATTGGATTTTTCTTCTACTTTCTCTCCTCTATAATTCCAATACACTTAATAACCATCTCCCTCTCTCTTGAAATTTCGAAGTCCCCGATGTCACCCCTTACTTTATTATTTTTCTTACGGTAAGTTTTCACAGAATAATGAAAAACTGAACGGAGTTCATAATGTTCAACTAACCTTATTGGCCATCAAATTACATTACTGACTCAATCGTTCATGGAACAAATATGACTGGTAGACTACTGGTCCAGCTAACTTCAATCATTGCTACGCTCAATGAACTTTGGCCAAATGCGGTTGCTACATGGATTGATATAATCCTATGAAAATATTCAAGTTCTGTTTTTTCCAATGCCTATATATGTTGCGATAGCTGTTGCCTGTTATGATGACTGCTGAAAATAACTGATTTCTTTGTATTCCACCATTTGAGGTATAATTTATTTCTATTACTTAATTGTTATATTCTATGTATAAATTAGTTTATTCTCCTTCAAAGTGTTACATTTTAGATGACTAGCAATAAATGTATTTATTTCCATATATTTTAAATTGAAAATTATATGTATGGAATGATTCAAAAAGATAAGTTTATCAAATTAAATGATAAATAAAGATATAAGTTTAAGTTTATTATGCAAACTATATTAACATTCAACGTAATTTTTTTACTTGAGCATTTTTAAATTTTATTATAATCCCGCAAAATAATATAAATATTTATCATAAAATATAAGAAAATATTTTCATATACAATTTTCAATAAATATATTGACAAATAAAAATATATAAATAGATAAAAAGAAGGAAAACACTTACCATTGCAGTATCCACAATAATTTGAAAATAATATTCTACAGAGGAGGGCGCTATGTTGATGTAGAGTCTGGACAAATGAATTTTTTCAATACGAAAATAAAGAAAAAAGTTTTTACTTATTTACATACAATACAAATAATTCTTAAGTTTGTATAGTTTGTTTGCATAGTACATTAATTATTTTAGCCTCTCTGATGATAAAAAATTTGCCAGTTTGGAATCAAATTCCCACACACACATTTAATTCTTTTCAAATAGGAAATATACGATATAAATACGGACGCATGAACAGCTATAGTTGCGTACTCAGGAGAATTTAAATTAATTCGAATACGCGCGCTGGATTTATTTTACGTAAAAGGGAAAAGAAATTGCATTTTAACATCTACAACAACCTTTCTATGAATATTTTTTGCTTTATTGTTTTTATCTCTAAAACAACTCAAATTCAAGAGAATATTTTCTCTGTGTCATGAATACGGTGACTAAACTTCTACCATTTAAAAAAATACTTTTCCCTGACTCATTTTAGAATTTCAATGTTTTAACTAGGAATTTATTGCTTATACTATGTACGTAAATAAACTTATGAAATTTCATATTGTATATCTTCTTGTAATATTAATATTTCATTAAAAATAGATAAATAAAAAGTGATACACATCAATCTTAAAGAAGTAAATGCTTCGTAAGGAAATTTTATCAAACCAGAACAATTTGTCTCAAATAAAACAGCATAACAGTGACAATTATTGAAAGTCTTTTTATAACCTTGTGTTTATTTTGATACAATGAGAGTTTATCTCTTGTATTTTATTTATTTAAATGCGATTGCGTTGCAGTCGAAATATTCCTTACAGAAATATTGACATTATGCATTATTTCACACACGAAAAAGCGTGCTCTAAATTAAAAAGGCTTGAATTGAATAGTGATAAAATATTTGTGTAAGTTTTCTCTGTAAAATAAACATCCGTATCCATACACAAGAAAAGTCAATTTCCTTAAAAATATTTGAATAAACTAAATAATTTTATAGAACAAAATTCTTACAATTTACGTAAATTATATTTTACACATACTAGAACAGCTGTCAAAACAACTTAGAATGATGTGTTTTATTTTTGCAACGTGATGAAAAGTAAAAAAGAGTTGGAATATAATGAAATACATAAATAGTTGACTAATTACAATAATAAATTTTGTAATCAGAAATTCTAGCTAAAATAGTTTCTTATGAGAATATAGGAGTTCTAAAAATATAATTTATTCCTTTTAATTACAACAAGTAAAGGTGAAACAGATTTAAAACATTTTGTTTATCCTACCATGTACAATAAGTAGAACTACTTTCGATAAGTTATCTCCTATTCCATTTGTGACTCTACATTCATATGATCCATCATCATCTTTCGAAGCAGGATTGAAAATTAAGGTTCCATTATTGTCATCTTTACTGATTCCTGGTAGTTTAAGGTTTCCTTTTTCTGAAATAATTTGAACTATTTTATTTCTTATTTGATAAAAAAAAAGTTAAATACTTTTTTATGAAAAAGTAATTCAAACAACAATTTCTACATGATAATCTATTTTTTTAGGTCAAATAAATATATTGTAAGTAACATTCTGAATGATATTTGCCATTAGTACCCTTTTTTATATAGTTTTCGAAAATAATGCGTCTTCTGTTTTTGCTTAATGTATCTTAATTCATATCGTAACTAATGTTATGCTGTATCATGATGTATTTGCAAAAGCTTCAAAAAGTAATTTTCAAAAAGACTTCTAAAAGAAAAACCAGTAATCATTAATGGAAAAAATTATGCAATGAATAAGAAGAAAAACAAAATAAAAATCAGATTTAAATCCAAATAAAATTTTTGACCTTAAGAAAAAATTTATTTATTTAATTAACTTCTTTGATTAAAATATGTGTGTAAGGATTTTTATTTGCTATTATTAAAATAATGGCTTTTATTTCGTAAGAATTTGCTTTTTTCTGTAAGATTAGAAACTATCAAAAATTAAATACCTATTTTCCTCCATTCGAATCTTGGATTGGGTGAACCACTTGCAAGGCAAGTAAACTTTGCCTTTTGCCCTTCAATTGTTTCAACATCTTGAGGTTCTTTTATCCAAGATGGAGGAACTAAAAGGAATATAATTATCTATATTTAATTATAACATAATAAAACTTACATTTTTTCTAATTTAGCTTATATTGTTATATTTTGAAAACTTTCTTTAATGTATTTTAAATATTCCCATTCAATACAAAATTTGCATAAAATAACAAATGCAAAAATTATATTTAAAATGATAAATATTTTAATTCTGAAATACTATATTTGTTATATTAACATAAATTTCAATTGCAATGAATCTTCTGAAGTATAAGTCAAGCGTATATATGAAATGACATTTGATAAACAAAATATTAAATGTATTAAACAAGTTTAAAGAGCTAAAGTTTGGAACTTCATAAAATTTAGAAAAATAATTTTTAGAAAAAATTATTTTAAATTATGTTTTATGACCTTTTTGTTATTTTAAGTTTAATATATGTATAATGCCAAGCAGAATTTTCATTGCATGGCTCAGTTCTTTTATTTTCATGAATACCTTTAAATGTATACTCATCGATTTAACTAATGCAAAAGCTTCTCAAATAGAATGATATTTTGCCTGTATGATTAATTAAAATATGTTACTATACATATTTAAATGAATGCTAAGTATATTGTTATAGTTAGTTATAAGTACTAAAATCAAAGAAAAAGTCTATTTAAGTATTAAAAGAAAATAATTAAAGAGCTTTATTTGAAATTACCACATAAACACACACACGTACTCTTTTTATAATTTTGTGGACGAATATTTAATTACTTCTCTATTTTTTACTAGTCCTAGCTATGTCAGTCTAAGTTACAGCATTATAATCTATTTAAAATATAACTGACTAGAAAACTATTTTTAGACTTTTTGTCTCAAATACATGCCATACTATTCTTTGAATATATAAAATCATAGCAAAATCTTACCTTTCACTTTTAGTTTAGCAGTAAAATTGTCATTTCCGAATGAACTGCTAGCTATACAAGTATAATTTCCAACCGAATTTTCATCAACTGATTTAATAATTAAATTCGAAAGATCTTCGTTTGAAATAATATTTACTGTTAATCTATTTTCTAGTGGCTTTCCATCCTTTATCCAGGTAAATTTGACTGGTTGACTTCCCCTCATTAGAGCACAGGTTATACTTGCAGTATCACCTCTCTTAATTTGAGATGGAAATTGAAATGGTTGTATTTTAGGAGCATCTAGAAAGAAAAATGTAAGCTGTAATTCATTGATATAAGTGCCAGCTTACTTAAGTTTAGTTTCAACATATATAAAGTCACATTTAATATAAATCAAAGCAGTTTTTTTTTAATTTTAAGTTTTCGCTGATTTGATATTGAAAATGAGAAGAGTTCAACAGTGTGATCTTTGTAGCTGTTAATCTATATTCTTCGTAACTTTTAAAAAACAGAATAACTATGCTATAAAGTATCAAAACGCCTAATATATGTTATGAAATATCTTTTACTAGGTTTAAAAAGATTTCAAAAAAAGTAAGTTCTTACCGTGAGCACAGGACACGAGACATAGGAGTGAAGACAGGATTAAGCAGCACCAATTAACAATTCTGAACGAAACGCACTGGAAATAAAGCTTGTTTTTTCTAATTTCCATTTCATACAATTAAACGTTTTTTACACGAGGATAAAAAATTTCCATAAAAGACACTTTCAAAATACATAAAAGAGATACAACTTGGAAATAATGTTTTGCTTCCGTGGATCTCAAACACTAACGCTGTTATGACAATGTAAAAACGCGCTCCCAGCGCCACGTTCTGGACAAAATAGGAATCAAATCTTGAAAATAAATATTGGTTAGCATTAATTTTATTTTTTTCTGAATTAATATGTGTTGTCGATATCAAGAAATCCACCAAAAGTAGACTTTTCTTACTTTCAAAGTACAACTATATGAAGCAGTACTTGATAATTTTATTTCGTATGAATAACATTTCAAGAAAGTTAAAGTTTAATAAAATGACATTCTTTTCTAAATAAATGCAATTTCGTTAAAAATGTTTCATATAAAAAATTCCATAATGTATACAAAAATTTCAGATTCGCAAAAGCATTTTGAATGTGTTTGTACAAATATTATTGTCGGTATTTGTACGGATGTTTTACATCATATATTTTATTCAAATTATTTCCATTATTTATTACCATAAATTATGAGAGAAAACATCTTTTTCAAGGCACTTCCAATTCCATTGTCGGCTTCGCAAGCATATTTTCCTTCATGAAATTTTTGGATTGGTTTGAAAACCAAGGAACCATTCACACTACTATGGGAATATTTCATTTCAGTATCATCTAAAATTTAAATGGTACAATATTATTACACACAAAAAAAAATTTACAAGGAAAAAATGTCACAAAAAATTGAATTTTTGAATAACATTCGTACCACTCAATAAAATATTTCTCCTTATTTTTTTCGATGAAACACAAGTAAAATGAACTAATTAAATTAAAATTAAAATTAATTGAAGTAATTCAACTAAATAAAAAGGCGAATTTCGCAATTAAGTTGATTTCCTGTCTATACTATCTAAAAAATACAGTATTGGAGAACTGACGGTTTTTTTTCTGAGCTTTGTCTTAAATATCAAGAATAGTTATGTAATGAAGGAAAGCTATTACAATATTTTCAGTTAATTAGATGCTTATTCTAATTGTGTGCACACACAAACAATCAATAGTTCCATACAGGTATAATTATGCATGTAGACGGAATATACGAATTAGTTGTTTTATGGTTAGATTACTGTTACAAAACATTACATTTATATTAAAAATAAACTCTACATTTGATCGTGTTAATTCTGCTATTAACTGCTATTAACACCATTGTCTTTTTAAATTTGCTGAAAACTAATTTTAAAACATTAGGTAAACTCGCAATATGAACAAAAACCCTTGAGTTTCTAAATAACATCGCTTATAAAATTTTTGAGGAAAACTAATACTGCCAAAAAAAACAAGATTGTATACATAAAATCTAAATCAAACAAAATATTAAAACTTAAAGTTTTATTTTATCTAAATTATTACCTCATTATAAATCCGAAACATTTGCAGTTAGGATGCAAAATATAAAAATAGTGGAACGTATTTTAAAATGGACACGAAAATATTATCATTGTAATATTTGTATACCTAGTTTCCACATTCGGATGTTTGGAGAAGGAGATCCTGTGGCAATGCAAATAATATTTATATTTTCTCCTTCAATGCAGTCGGTATCTTCTGGTTCTTTTATCCAGGTAGGTGGAGCTTTAAATCCAAAATTATATATGTTATAAATTTATGATGTATAATGAAATAAATTATGTAAAATAAGAATCAAATATTCGGATGTTAGTTTTTCTTTTATAAGTAATTGATATTACATATAAAAAGAATACAAATCAAATTTTCTTTAATTACATATGTAAAAACCTAACACCTAATAAAACTTATTACAATTTTTATTTATATATATTGTGTGCTTTCAGTCTTAGTTAATGTATAAGTATAATCTTTACATTATAATGTTGTTAACTTGCTAAACTTTAATACCAAATATCCGCCAAATATTCTAATGAAATAACATTTACTTAGAATGTTACTGAAATAGTATGTGTGTGATTTGCATAAATAAAATTAATATATCGTTTCAGTTTCAGTTTATAAGAGGCTAGAAAACAAAATGCGAGTTTTATTTCTTTAAATCTCCTATAATTTTTTTTATAGATGTGCAATACAAAGTTTTTAGATCATCAATAAGAATTTCATTATTATGATAAAGCATTTACTATAGACTATAATTTAAGACATCTGTGATTTAAAAATGAAAATAATAGTAAACTAGAAAATAAACTACTTCAAGTAACATAAGTATTTCTATTCTAAGTATTTAGTATGTTTTAAGTATTACTATTCTAAAATCACAAATAAATATTTTTCCGGATTTAGTATCGCTTAATCACAGACTGTTACTGTTTTAAAATCACACGCCTTCACCAAATTAGAGCTTTTTGGAAAAGTAAAAATACTTTCATCGCTGTAAAATTATAAATTAAAAATTGTTTTGAGTTTAATAAATACTTTTTTGGATTACATTTACGTTTTAGTGCTGATTTCAATCAAAAAATTAAAATTTCTATGTTCTGAATAATATCAAAATGTTTTTATGGGTTTTTTGAAAAATCTACATTACTTTTGAATCAGTTTTTCATATCTTAAATAATTTAATTGTCATGACTTGCTTCCCTTTGAAATATTACGTAAGTGTAAATATGTTTTCCATATAAATTTAAAAAAAACAGTTCAGAGGTATTTAAATTAGCATATCACATAATTTAAATTATAATTTATTATTAATGGAAAATCTTTTTCTCACCTTTTACTGAAAGGAAAGCAGTATGGTTATCTTTTCCGTAAGAATTGCTCACCACACAAGTATAATTTCCTACAGAAGTGTTTTCTATGGGATCCAAATGCAATGTCGAAAATTTTTCATTAGATTCGACGCTTATAGATGTTGACTCCTTGAGAATTCGCCCATTTTTATACCATGTAAAGGATAACGGAGATCCACCTTTCATAACAGAGCAAATGACACTTGTCTTATAGCCAATCTGAATATACTGAGGAAACTGAAAGGGCTGTATTTCTGGGAACTCTAAAAGCATTTAAAACTACTGTTATTTCTAGTATGAAATCATTTTTTTTTAAATTTAAAGATAACAATTGAAATTTGGAAACTTTTCCCAAATGAAATATTTTTTAAGAAATTAAAGATATATTATGGACAAGTTTTATAAAATTTCCAACAAAGGAAAAGAGTTAAACTTCTTTGTTTAAGAAAGGTCAAATTTCTTTCAGTTTAACATCATAAATTCATAAAGATACGGGTAAGTAAAAAAAGCGAAGTATTTGCATTTTTTTATTGATTTTTAAAGTGGGGATAAAATTTATTTTCTATATAAGAAATAAAGTACGACAATAAAAAAATCTTAAACATTAATTAAAAATGTTATTAATACAAGTTTAACGTACCTTTAGATAAAACAATCCTGATCAGCGTAAGAACACACGCGATCTGATGAATTGTAGAAATAATTCTTCTGTTTCCGTTTATTTCCATCATCAAAATATTGAAACTATATTTGAAATTCATAAGCACTTCATGAAATCAAAGTAAAAATACTTATTTCTTTTAAAACACATTTTTGACATCCCTATTATTTGGGGATTAATAAAAAGAGTAATGAGATAAAGACTATACTCAGTGTGGCGTCGGTTTATAGAAGTATCACAACACTGTATAAGCAGCGCCACATATTGGAGCAAATGCGAAGTATTAAGACTCTAAGGCAATGATACATATTAATAAGTTAGAAAAAAGTACAAGACTATATTCACACACAAATAAACAACCATAAAATATATTTTAATGCGATACTAGTTTTAAAATGTCATTTTAGAAAAGTCTATTACAGATATTTTTTTAAGAATGAATGCTTTTTTCAAATTTTTGTCACTGTTGCATTTTATTTCACAGAAGAAAATTGTAAACTATACTTTATTAAGTAATTTTTCCCTAAGTGTTTTATGAATGAATAATTAGATTTTCTTATAATCTATTTTTTCCGCGTCTTGTTCGATTCTACGACTTTTGTATCAGTGAAACAAGAATTTCGTGAACAAAAGAAAATTTTGTCACTGGTGCGCATTAAAACGAAAATATTTTAAATGTTCTTGTTTTTAATATATTTTTATGCATAGTTTTTCAGTTGTAGTAAAGGATATAATTCTTAAAATGACAGACATAAAAACTGAAAAAAATTGATTAAATCGGAAAAAGTATTCCCAGGTTCTATGGTATACAGCAGGGGGAGGGGGTAACCTGTGACCCACTTTGAATAGTTTTGCAACCCATGAGATTCTTTACAACTTTACAAAATACGATTATTTATTGCAATATTTTTGTTTTTAATGCAGAATTTTGTAACAAATAAATCCCAAAATTGTTTCTATTTTATCACATTGCTTTTGTTTTTATAGAAACTTTGAAGTAGGCAGCATTGCATTGCTGCTATATCCGGCAACATCACGCTTGATTGCTGTAGCATTTTTTTCAACTTACGCCTGCGAATCATTCTTTTCGAAAAAACGAAATTTATCAATCATAAATCATGCTCAAACTTATCGGATGAAACCCTGTAACATTATTATAAAGGAGAAATACACGCACTGAGATTTACTTGCCAAAACTAAGTGAAAGACCTGAGAAATAAATATTTCATTATTTAAATGAATTACTCATTCTTTGATCACTGGATTATAATTTTAAAATTATCTATGTCTGTATACATGAAAAATAGTGAAAACAATAATAAGTTCTTTCTATTTTAAATTTTTATTCCAATAAAGGTTTGTAAATGTAATGGATCCAATCTAAAATAAAGATATGTATTTTATATGCTACCCGCGGGATTATAATGTTTTTCCGAAGAGGCCCACAAGGTCATTTGAACTGCCCACACCTGGTATACAGTATGAATGGAATCTTACCACCAATCGTGTTATATAGAAGAAAAAATAATCATGGCATTTAGTTAAGGAAATACATTGGATGTTGTGCCTTTAAAACGTAATAATAAAAAATTATTTCTTAATAAATTCAAACGTTTTGAATAAATTTCGAACGGAAAATTGTATTACTTTCACATGAAAAATTATTTATATATAAGGCTTTATATATTAGAACAAATAAATAAAAAATATATTATTAAGGTAAATCACAATATTTCGTTTCGAATCAGAAGTTCGACGCATTCGTAAAGATTCAAATTTATGTTCCTTTAAATATCAGTTCATGCTGAATTTGCTATTAATTTTGATTTTGTTTAGTTATACACCAAATTGTTAATAGTTGTAGTTTTGCTACATTTCAAGCAGCTGTTGAGTTATTTATATTTTTTTAATGCAAAATCCAATTCCTAAGTAATATATTCACAGAAATAAAATACTATTTTAAACACCGGCGCACACACACACACACATGGAATAGTAAACGTAACTGTAACAAAATTTGATTGAAATATTGGTCAAATGCGTGAAGGATAACAAAAGTTTTAATATGTTCAATTCTCTTCAGTTTCGAATTTTAATCCTTAATATAATCAATTAAATTTATAACGATAACAACATTTTTTTCGAGAAAAGTTCAACTGTTCCGTTGAATCCAAATACTACAGATACCATACTAACAGAGGAAAGGTTGCAAAATGTGTGTGTGTGTGATACAAATTAAATACAATAAAATATTAAGTGACAAAATATGAAAGTGATTAAATGTAATTATACCCAATGAAACAATCATAAAGATATAACAGAAATATGTTTTTATTTCGTGAGATTACACTTTAATGAAATTTTAATGAAATATAAAAACCTATTTTTTTCTTTAAGAAGCATGTAATTCTAAAGCTATAATAATGCAGGCTTTTCTAAAAAATTTTAATTCTGATTTCTCAGATCATAAAACAAATGAGAAAATTTCAACTAAGCATCATAGCCTTCTACATTTTATAATTTTTGGCTATAATCTCGTATTTCTACTCGTATATCTCTTCTTTTACCGTGTTAAGTGGCCGCGGCAGCCTAGTGGTAATGGTCCCTAACTAATAACTAGCGTTGTTTCTATCGAGTCATGAATTCAAGCCCTAACAACTGGCCATGTAAATGGACTGATACACGTTAAATTTTCGAGGCTCAAATTTTTACGTTACTATGTTGTGGAAATTTGAAGAATGTAATGTCAGTTCAGATGTCGTCTTTGTTACTTGTCCACGATTCAAAATTATGAGGTCCATTGCCTATGTACCTCATGTTGCTTCTTATAGAGCGATGTTATTAAAGAATCAATCAACTTACCTTGAAGAAATGATAGTATTATGTACCGATTATTAAAGAGAAATGATTTAATATGAAAGACATGAGAATAGCTCATGACTGAAAATGACTAAATACAAGAATTATATGAAACCAAGGCCTCAGTAATTCTTTGGGATCCGTTAATGAGCGTTCTCGAATTTCACTTTTACATGCTATTACCATAAAATACAACCACATACATAGAACACATATTAAACAAGATATGCATATAATAAATTCATAATAAGTTTTTTAAAAAATGGGTGCTGTAACTTGATTGACTGAGTAACGGAATTGTAGTGAGTGGGTTTGGATATGGTCTTTTCAAAGACCAGTCTGTAAATGTTGTTAGTTTCCAAGTTAACATGTTGGCATGATGTGACTGCTACGATTCCAATTCGCTCAGTCATATAATCACTGTTAAAAATTACAGGGCTCTTTAACTGTATTTAATCAGGACGAAATAGTAAACGGGAAATTTTCATTAGACGAGCAAAAAGATAAACTAGGATAATTGCAATAATAATAATAGTAAATACACTAATTGGTTCTCGTTATTTTTAGTCAATTATAATTGAACCACATGTATTTTGACATTGTAATAATTTTCATTTAGTACAACACATATTTAAGGCTGTATGAACCAAGAACATGTCTCCATATTTATGGTTGAATGAACCAATAACCACAACGCATTTTCATTACTTTATTCTAGTTTTATATTAGCAAATATTGTAGCATGTAAAATATAAAATTAAATTACTAAACAATTTTTTTTTTAAAAAAAAAGATAAAATATTTTACAAATTACTCGAAGATTTATTAATGAAGAATGAATTATTTTGAAATAGTTTTATATAAAAGTTATTTAAAACTTAAAACTATTTTTTCCAGACAATTTTAAAACAGGATTTAAACACACATGAACAAAATAATAATAGTTCCTTTTATCAATATGTTTAAATTAAAAAATATGAAAAATACGCTGAGCTAAATGTCTAAAGTAATTTTTAATCTTGTGTGAATATCTTACATATTTTATACATGCATTATTTAAATAAATAAAGTTTACAAATTTTCAAAATAATTTATACACAAATTTCTTCCTACCCCTTATTACAATCGTTACTGTTTTCGATAATGGATGACCTGCTCCATTATCTGCAGTGCACATATAGTTGCCTTCATGAATCTTTAAAACTGGATCAAGTATTAAAGAACCATTTTCTGAGTTTAACTTCAAGGACGTTGAAGATTCTCTATTTTGAGAGTTTTCTGCAAAATTTTTAAAAATGCGCATATTATAAAAATGTAAAACAGTCAAAGAAATACTAATAAATAAGGAATATTTTGTAAATTAAAACATCAGTAGAAAGAAAAACATAAAATGTTGTAAAAGTTAATTTAATTTTAGTAGGTACCTCGGATGAATTTAGTGTTTCATAAAATAAGGATTTCTTCATGCAATAGAAAAATAAAACATTTCCCCCTCAAAAACCTTTATCCCACATTGAGTTTAGTTTTTACTATCAAAAGATTTTCATTTTACTGTAGGAATTTTACTCTGTTAAAATATTCTACTATATTATGAAAGATTTTAAAATATATTTCTATTATTTTATTTATAGTTATACAATATCTCCTTACATTATACAATATTTCTAGTTCACTACAACTAGTGTTCCCAAAAATTTGTAAAACGGGATTTCCATCATAAAAATAAAAAATTTATGAGCTCGCTTTTTCTTTCCATGTAGTTTTGCCCATGAGTTCATGTTCGTGTGTTGAGTCGTGTATTAGAATCTTGAAGCCACTAAAAACCCACCGTGTAGCGGGTATAATGTGCGAAAACGCTGTGATGGTTCAAAGACCTCATATTGGTGAGATGTAGAAGCCTAGAGATTGAGCTGTGGTCTCAAGCCTTGATCATGGTTCAAATTTAAGAGATCTATCGTTAGTAGCCCTTGTGTCAAAGAGCGAAGTTAATAAACAATCATTTTTCTTGTGTTTAAGAAAATACGAGTAAAAGAAAAGAAAATTTAGTTATCTGATTATATCTCGATTAAAAGTATATTTAGCTCTAACGAAAAAAAACTATTATACATTTTTTATATTTTATGAATCAGTTTTTGCTATTGAGACACAATTTAATTTTGCACACAACACACAGTTTTGTGAAAAAAAAATACAGAAAAATAAATGATGCTGCTTAACAACTAGTTTTAACTGTTTTATTTATAAATCTTGGACTCTCAGTAAATTATGCGCAAAAATTATTTTTAATTAATTAAATATCAAAATTTCGACAGCTACTCTACTTAAACTATAGACATAACTTGGAAAAATATATTACAGTTGAAGAAATCTTATACCTAATCTTTTCCAAATAATACGAGGATTTGGCGCTCCACTGGCTAAACATTTCAGATTTAGTTTCTCATTCTCAACTAATTCCTTATCTTCGGGCTCTGAAATCCAAATGGGAGGAGCTAAAAAAATATAAATATTAATAACTTTTTTATTCCTAAATAACTAAGTGCATATTTTTCAATAAGAGATTTATAATGTATTTTTTATTTCAAATTCTTGGAAAGTGGAAAAATTATGCAAGTTTTAATGCAATCCAAAATGTATTATTAAATTATAAAAAAAATCAACAGAAATTCACCCGTTTCAACTTCAAATAAGTATAATGTGGTAATTTATAAAAAATATACATGGATTAAATTATTCATGTATACACACTGTTCTTGGATTACTAAATATTGCTAAGCATATTTTTATATTAATTGGGAAAAATGAGTTTTAAGATATTTCTAGTTAATAAGTACATCCAAAATATTTATCTCTGCACATAGTTTTTTTATTTTTCCATAGCAAAAAATATTTCTTTTTAAAGTAATTGAAAAATCTTAATCGATTTTAACAGTGATAAACTATCTAAAAATGCATATATTATATAAATCATAAATTTAAAAAATTGTACAGTAATCAAATTTGTCAACGCGTTTTGTGAAGTGTACATACGTTTATATGACTGTCACTTTTTATATTATGCTAGACTATCTGTGTAGACAACACTTTCTAGAATTTTTTTCTAGATAATTTTTGAATTGTTAGTTAAAAGTAGCATATTTTGTATTGTAATATATAGTATAGAATTATATTTGTCGTATTAGTTTGTAAAATGCATGAGACATTAATAATTTGTATACATGTACATTTTATTTATTATTATTTATTTTTCGAAAAAAATCTATTACAAAACTTTATAAAAATCATTTTGAGTGTTTTCTATTGATTTAACTTTTCATATTATTTTTCTAGTTCAGTCAAAAAAAGAAAATAAAGCAAATTAACTTCATTGTATACACATAAATAAAAAATATAGGAGCACTAGAGGTACTTTTTCTTAATATCTAAGTGGAAGCTAAATTTTCTTAGTATCTTTGTGGAACAAAAATTTTTAATACGCATAAACTCTTACCTGTAACTACAAGAACAGCAGAAAAATGATCTTGCCCCTTAGAGTTGCTAACTATACAAGAATAATTCCCTCCTGAATTTTCTACAATAGGATCTATTGTCAGAAAGGAAACTTTCTTATTTGAAGATTTAATATTTTCAGTTTGAAGAAGCTTTTGGTTTCTGTACCATTTGAAATTTAAAGGGGGTGTCCCCGACATTACCGCACAAGACAAACTTAGGCTTTTCCCTATTTGAATCCTTTCAGGTAGACTAAAAGGTTGAATAACAGGAGCTTCTAAAACAAAAAGAAATTAATTTTTAAATTATCTCGAAAATAAAAAGTAAAATATAGCGTCAATTATTACACTACTTTCATTATACATTTGAGTTGACATTTAGTTAATTTTTCTAAAGTAATATATTGTTATTATGAAAAATATAAGTAAACTTGTTTAAATTTAAGGAAGGCAATGCTTTTTTTTAATAACAAGATAATAATAGTCCGAAAAGGAAGTTGCATGATACAGCTAGTATAGTGAATTACTCATACAATATAAACTTTCATTAAAGCATGCATTATATTGAATAGAAGAAAATTCAATGATTTATGCTAATATTTTTAAATAAGAATTTATACGTTAAAATGAGAAACATCAACTTACCAAGTGTGTAAACTCCTTTTAATATTGATAAATACATCGCTTCAATTATAGTGTAAATAAATATCACCTTTTTCTTATTCATTTTGCGTTTCTCTAATCTTTGAGCTCAGGAATACGTCAACAAAGCACAACTATTTCTATCAAAATCACTTTCTAAAACATTTAAAAAATAATCATAAGAAAACCAACCAAGGAATATTAGTTCCGATTAACACAAACTGAAAATAGTTGCATAGAAGCTCAATGGCGTTTGCTCACTAACGCTGTTTATAAAAATTCTTTACAAACGTGCTACTAGCGCCACATACAGGACACATTTGAAGTTAACGAAAATTACAGTTAAATATATCTAATGGGAAAATTAAAATAATTCATTTCGTTAGACACAAAAAGACTATTATAGTCATGGCAAAAAATACTTTAAATTATTTCAAACACTTGTTATTTTTCATTTTTATCTTGAATATAGTTAAATTTTATTGAGAAATAAAAAAAAATTCATCATCATAAGAATACCCATTTTGCTTACTTTAACGATTAGAAATTAATTTCTTCCACATTCAATGAATATTTCTTCCTTGTTTTCTTGATAAGTGCACTATTTATATAAATATCCACAATCACAGGGAATAAAACCTATTTCAATGAAATATTTACGTATACGTTCACGTTATCTTATGACCTTGATTATTATATTGCTTTTAGTGCTTGGAAAAATGCTTTGGAAATTTCACATCAATTCATTTTAAACTTCAACACAGTTTGGCAAATATGTGGG
This sequence comes from Trichonephila inaurata madagascariensis, assembly GCA_019973955.1. Classification (NCBI taxonomy): domain Eukaryota; kingdom Metazoa; phylum Arthropoda; class Arachnida; order Araneae; family Nephilidae; genus Trichonephila; species Trichonephila inaurata. Next base: position 34,376 of record BMAV01005827.1, on the reverse strand, counting down.
ATAAATGTTCCAAATACCGTTATAAGAAATATAGTTTTACATACATAAAGTCACACTGTACCACATCATTACAACAATTTTATCAGTTCCGCGCAATAATCATATGCACAAGCTGATTTGGGTAACATCTAAAAATTTATTTCATCCTTCAAATGTAAGTATAGTTTTTAGGGAGAAAAACGCAAAAACAGAGATTTAATATTCAAATGTTTATCTAAGTTACAAATATATAGCGAAGAGAAATATAATACACCCTTTTACATTCTGTGTGTGTGTGTGTGTGTGTGTACATATATAGATAAATATAAAGAAATATATATATGCATATGTATAAATTATTAATCAAGAAATAAACATTAAATTATTATACATCGCTATGCATCATTCATTTAACATAATGTTTATAAACCTAAAAAGAATTCACGTGTTAATTCTCCCATTACAATTTTCATACATTTTTCTACATATTTTCAACTGCAGTTTTGAAAATATTTAAATGAAAAAAATCCAAGAGGGCTTTTTCAAGACATTAGGAATCGAATACCAAATATTAAAACCATAATTTTTGCTTATTTTACAAGCATTTCAATACCAGATACTTACTGATAAATAATTGATTTTGTTATATACAGATTTTAATAGCATTTGTGTTTTCCTACCATGTACTGTAAGCGATACGATTTTTTTCAGTGGAGATCCAACATCATTGTAGGCTTCACACACATATGAACCCTCATGAGATTTATTTACAGGAATAAACTGCAGAGTTCCATTATTACTTAATATTCTTGAATCTGTGAAAGTTTTTGCGAGATCTAAAATAAAATAAATGAATAAATAATTACTTTTTGTGTTTTTAAAAATATTTATTGAATATTTTGGGTCTTTCATTTTTGAATATCAAATTCTTAAGACGAAAATATAAATTAAAAATAAGTTCTAAAACTTATTTTATAAATAAAGATATGTAGAAAGATGAAAATGAAAAATAAGAATGAGTCATTAATTATTTACAACCACGAAAGCATTACTAAACATTTGCAAGCATATTGACGTCTATGCTTAAATAGAAACTCTGTTTTAATTTAATAGAAAGGTCGCATTGCATTGCATTTTATTTAAAATAAATTTTATGCAAAATATTTAAAAGTTATTTCAAATGTATTTGGATTGATTAATTAGCTAAAATATTATATTAACCGAAAATGTAAACATGATGGAAAAATGCTGGAATATTTGTCAAGTCTTAAAGTTATTTAATATAACAGGTAAAATAAAAACAATTAAAAAGGGAAATACGTTTAATCATTTATGAGTGGTATTATTCAAATCATGAGTGTGAAACTTATTATAACCAAAAGAACATACAATTTACGTACATAATATAAGTTAACTAAGACCAAAAAATTGTCTTAATAAACATTTCATTTTTATTAGATATTATTCTTTCTTGTGAAATTCCTTTTTACATTTCTTATTTTTTATTCATAAAAGTATTTTCAATATAGTATAATATTAAATTGAGAGAACTTTAAGTGAAAGTTTTAAAAATATTCACTTTTTAATGAAAAATTACTTTGAGTTTAAACTTTCAATTTTAAATAAATATTCACCTAATCGTTTCCAATTTATTCTTGGGGCTGGAGATCCATCAGCCGAACAGGGAATACTTGTGCTTTCACCCTCAATCGTTTCGATATCTTTTGGCTCATATGACCATGCAGGAGGAGCTAAAATAATTCATAAAACTCATTATAACTCTCTTAAATATTGTAATAAATTTAAACTATATTTGTATTAAAAAAACATTAAATTCTTTTCATATTTTAAAAAATAATAATTATTTTATTATTAAATTTATTTTTAAAATTTTACTAAAACGTTTGCTAAGGTTTTTTTATAATTAAAATTCTTTAGAATAGGGTATTTAAATTGCATCAATACTTGTTTCATATAAAAAAAAAAAATTTAGCTACCTCATTCGAGCAACCTAATCGGAACTATAATTATTTCATTCAGGAACGTCACGGCCGTTGGCAGATATATCCTTTTTCAAAGTTTCAAAATTAAAACTGTTACAATAACAAACTGCCTAAAATTATTCAGGTAAATTATTTTTGATAAGTTATGAATTATTCAAGAAAACATTTTCACAAATTTTTTTTCTATATTCAAAATATAGAAAATTATGTTTAAAATGCTTTTTTGTTCGAACTAAAACAAGGAAAAACAATTACAAATTTAATGAGAAAAATTCCAAAATAATTTGCTATGCTGCATTAATTAAACAAGTCTATAATCAAAACTTCACATATTTCACATATTATTATAAAAATTGTTTTGCGTATTACTAAGTTTTGCTCTATAGGACGACATTTTTAATCAAAGTAATCTTTCTCCACAATTGTACAATTCTTTTAGCGTAAAATATTATTAACTTACTTACTTAACATTTACTTCTTACAAATGATCTATTATTGCTGTATTATTTTTAGACACAAATAGAAATTCTTACGGTTATGAAATAATGCCATGATAAATCTCTAGCAAAAAGAAGAAAATGAAATGTGAAGCATACCTTTCACACTTATATAGATAGTCATTCTATCAGATCCAAATTTTGTGCGGACAGTGCAAGTGTAATTCCCAGAAGATTTTTCAGTTACTGGATTTATAGTAAGTCTAGAAGAATCACTTGTATCTACTATTTGGAAGTTTTCGCTGCTTTTTATAGCAGCTGAGTTCTTAAACCATTCAAAATGAAAAGGTGGTGAACCTTTCCTTATCATACAAGGTATATTTATTTTCTCCCCTATTTCTACCATTGAAGGTACCTGTGTATGCTGTATTTTCGGAGAATCTGAAACATACAGAATTAAATAAAATACAATTAAGAGTTTACTTAGAGTGAACCGATTTTATCTACAACTAAATACATGTGTTTAGTATATTTAATGTCTAAAAGACGAATGATTCAAAAGATAAATTTTTCTTTTGCATCGCTGATCGTAAGAATTTAACTCTTAATGCCACTTTGAGTTTTTTTAGAACACTGTTACTTTTAAAATGATGCGTTATAACAAAGTAAAATTTTCTCGATTATGAGGAAAGATTAATCTTATGCCCATTATGTATTAAAATTACTGAGTGAATCAATAAGTTTTTTTGTCGTACAAAACTTGATAGGTTATTTTTTTAAAAGGTTCCTATTAAAATATATAATACTTATTATATGATATAATACGTATTACTGACATGATACGAAGAAATAGTTCAGAAATTTTTCTGTGGTTGAAATTTTTAAAAAATTCAAAATATTGATGTTTATTTATACTAAAAATTATTTTTAGTATAGATCCTATCCTTAGAAACTTTATTCAAGTTGTAATATGGAATTGTTTTGTCCCCCAATTAATTATGTATAACATGGTTTGATTTAGAACACAATGGATCATGCTCTTTGAAACTTAGCATAATATTAATATCATTAGCATAGTAATCATCTAAAAATGATGAACACATTTATCATTACGACAACTAAGATTAAACATTGAACACAATAATAAAAAGTAAATCATTAAACTTACCATTAACAGCACCAGCAACAGTATCGATAACGGTAGATGCAAATAAATACAGAATATTAAACTTCATGATAGGCATTTCAATCTTCGTATCAGTATAAGCTAGATAAAGACGCTATAAAAAACTTATGTTTTCGATAAATTAATTTACATGTATCCATTAAATATTTAAAATTATAGCTCGTTCAAAAATACTTTTCGTTTATATAGGAAATTAACGTTTTGAATTTAAGAACTATTGTCATTTTCAAATGCACACACCATAGCTTCCCTATGCTTTTTAACAATGATGCCAAAACCTGTTATAACAGATATCTGAACTCCTAGCGCCACATATAGGCAGATTCAGAAAGTATAAATTTTTTTTGATGAATTTCATTCTAAATCAGTTTGTTAGGTTTGTTTCAATAAACAAAAAATAATTGATTCGGTGAACTTCTTACAATGGTATAATGTAGCTTTCAAATTGTATTTCTTTCTTCGACGATGTTTGAATGAATATTCGACTCACAATTTAAAATCACATTTGTACATATTTTATTTAAAAGCATTATTACTTAAAGTATTATAATGCCCAATCTTAAGTTATTGTTTTTTAAATAATTAATAAATCCTTTTGAGCGCATCAAAAATATCTTGAGCAGAATTTTTTTCATTATAAAATTATTTCTGACAAATTTCAGTTTGAGATATATATTTTTGTCACTGTTCCTATTTAATATATCCCATTTGGCTAAAGGAAGAACGATAAAAAAACTTTTAGAAAATGCTTATTGAAATATTAAGCATATTTTATATAAAGAAGGCATTAGAAAATACTTAATACAATCAACATTTCATTATATAATAAATCTAACAATTTCCAGTAATTAATAAAATACAAGATATTCATGATCTCGATAGCAAATTTTTGTCATCTATTCTTAATAATATTCAGCTTGCAAAAAATAAAAGAGGTTAGATAAATTAGAATAAGCAAAAAGTTCTAATAGTCTTTTACCGTTCTATTTTTTTAAAACAATTCGGCGTAAAAAATACACACAAATAATAAACAAATGTTATTTAAAATAACTGGATGATCTTGCTTAAGGTATAAAAACCATAAAAAAGATACTGTGTTCTGTATATTATTGTTATCATAAAATAGAGTAATGTTAAACATTCTTAAAGACATTTTTACCATGAATTAAAATTGTTATTTTTTTCTCTAAAGATTCTCCTATACCATTGCTAGCAATGCAAACATATTCACCGCCATCAACAATACGAACAGGATTAAACAGCAGTAGAGTAGAGTTTCTTGAAGTAGATGAATCTCTTCTGAGAAAAAAAGCAACGTCATCTAAATAACAAACGAAACATTTTAGAGTATTTAAAGCTATCTTAAACAGTAAATTAAGAAAATGAATCAATTTTTTGTGAAATATAAAATAAAGGCTTGCTGATAATTTATCTAGATCACAATGTTTTGAGGGGAATTATGTGGCAACTACAATTCATGGGATGAACTAAATATTTAAATTTAACTTCGTTAGCAAAAAATTGTAAAATTATTATGATTATATTATGATAAAAATAATAAAAGTTGACTATTTTAAGCTCTGATAAGCAATTATTAAAATATAAGCACCCACCCCTCCAAAAAACATTTTTTCCCTATGTCTACTTAAAGCGGGTCAAGATCACACGCATGAAAGTACTAAAAAAATTATAATGAATATTTTGTTGAACAATTAATAATTTATTTATGTCTGCAAAGGAGGAAGCTTGAAAGGTCTTTTACTTCATGAAAAATTCATTTCAGTTAGGAAAAAAAAAAAGCTTAAAAACATATTTTCGTGATTAAATAGATGGAATAATTAAATAATATTTTAAAATTTTATATGTCGTATATTTTCTGGGAGGTTAAACGTCAAAGCAGTGTTAGAAGTTTAAATTTGTTTTATGAATGTTAAATAGTGTAGATTTTAAATATTTTGTCTTTTTGCTAAATGAAAAAAAGTAAAATATTTGTATGTTTATGTTGTAACAAACAATGTATATATTTTATGTTTGTTTAAAAATTAAATTGGAAGCATTTACCTTTCTTGATCCATTCTATTTTGGGATTCGGATAACCACTTGCTGAACATTTCACCGACACTTTTTCTCCAACAGTTGTTTCTACATCGAATGGCTCCTCGTTCCAAGATGGTGATGCTATAATTAATTAGTTAATTCTCATTTCAAAATCCTTTTTTTAATGAAAAATGTTTATTAACAAGAAAAAATTCAAGTAAAAGAAAAATTGCAATTAAACTAATTTGTAATTCGATGAAACATGTTTAATTTTTCCATAACTGACTTACTTAGTAAATAATGGTGAATAAAATGTCTAAGCCTTTATAAAATAAGTTTTTGAGCATTTATCATAATGTAAGGCAAAATACAAGACTTAAAAATTAGGTTTGTTAAAAAAATTTAATGTTTTTAATTAAAACAATTATTATCACTGCTACTTTAAAAAAAGTCCTTTTTTCTCAAATTTACTTATAGAAAGTTCTTGAGAAAAAAACACGTTGATTTTTTTTTTTAATTAAAAGAAAAGGGGGTGGGGAAACTATGAAAACACGTGCACACACACACATATATTTATAAGTATTTTAAAAGGACAATTTAAATTAAGTGATTATGTGAATTGATTAAATTTATTCATATAAACTGACGTTATATAATATCTACAAAATATTGAAATTATAAACAATAATTGATAGCAAATTTATGACTACTTATTTAAAAATATTAATCAATATTATACCTGTAACTGTAAGAATCGATGAATAAGAATCAATTCCTGCAGCGTTTTTTACAAGACACGTATAATTACCAGCTGATGCATATGTTATAGGATCTATCAAAAGATGAGATAATCTTTCTCCATTTTCTATTATAATTCCATTTTTATTTTCCAGTCCTTTACCATCTTTGAGCCAACGAAAAGTATAAGGAGGTTTTCCAGATCTTAGCATACAAGTTGCACCTACTTTTTCATTCACCTCTAATTTTTCAGGAAATTGGAATCTTTGAATCTTTGGTGCATCTAAAATCAAATCAAAACAGTATTTTAGTTAACAGTTTGAATGTAATCTGTTTGATTTTAAAGTGATAGAAATAATTTAGTCTTTATTTTAGTTAGGTGATCTAATTCTTTTAGACAAGAAAGCTGAAATCTTCCATAATTTTCATCAGCATAAATGTAATCCAGTCAAGATTTTCACAATAATTTTAAATGTCCATTACTTAGGAAATTGCAGTATGGGATACAAAAATATCATAATTACTTTACTTTTTTCGGTTCATTTTATTTTGTCAAAGAATAACTGTACAAACTGTTATTCCTCTTTTATTTTATGTCAGTATTATTCTTTATGGAATTGATCACATTTGAATATTTTTTAATTATTTAAGAGATTATCATTACTAAAAATAATATAGCAGTTAAAATTATTTTCGTTCTACAAATTTTTTAAATGCTCATAAAGAATAATAACATTTATAAAAATGAAAACAAACACACTTTACTTTTATACAATAAATACCGAAATGAATAAGTCATTTTTAATACCTATATTTGTTAAAATTATAGAGAAACACAAAAAAAGCAACTTGACAATAAAAAATCATTCAAGCTAAAACTTTATATTGTTAAAAGAAGATTGTATACATTAAATAGAATTATATGAAAAACATAGTTATACAATATTTTTCATTTATATAAATTCACTTATAAACTTATTTAATTTTTTTACTTTAATACTACAAAATAGATAAAGTAATTATTGAAATGAATCTTGATTTGCGAACTTACCAGGCGAATTAGCACTCACAAACAAATAGCGAGAAAGAAATAGCATGCATACACATGAACAAATAATTTTTTGCATTCTATAAAACATTCTACTGTATACTAGATTTTAAATTTCAAAAAGTACGTCGTAATTAATATTCAGACGTGTAGAACTTTTCCATAAAATTAATAATAGAAAATGATATAAGCAGAAATTATGTTGCATCCACGAGCGTCCTTCATTACAAGCTATACATTCTTCTAGTGCTAGTAACGCCACGTATCGGCAACTGTCAGAGTTAAAAAGGAAAAAAATATATGAATACATAATTTAAGAATCTTTTTATTCTACCAAGATCGAACAGAAAAATTGTTTTCTTTTTCTGTAAAAGATGCCATTACTTCAGGAGCATGTCTTAATTTTTAAAAGATTTAAAAGAGAAGCATTACTCTTCAAACTAGAGCAAGGTTTACAAGACGGAATTTACAGCTTTTATTCTTTTAATTACCATAAGTAAAGAACAAAATATCATTAGACTAGTATACAGTCTAATATGAATAATGTACATTGTAATGTAATGCAAAAATATACATTACATGAAATTCGAATTCATTAATGAATGACTATTTAATGTTTATGAGATAATAATGCTTATGAGATGGGAAAATACTTTAAAACTAAAGTTTTAGGACAATTAACAACATCTTCAAATTATTTAATTTTTACCACACATAAAAAGGCTTTTATGTTATCAACCTGAGTTAACACTTCAGGTGTTTGAATAGAGGACCTTTCAGACAGTAATCAGAAAAAGTAATGCTTATATTTGTAATAATTTTCAAAAATTTTAAATATCAGAAATATCTTAAATTTTAAATGTAACTAATAACTTTGTCTTAAATTTTATTTTAAAATTTTGCATTTCCTAAATATTATATAAAAACACTCATGAAATTTCAAACTAGAAATCATCATCAAATTCTGGAATAAATAAAGTTATACCATTCAATAAAAATGTAATCTAGTGGTTTTCAAATAGTGATATATATATATTTCTGTGTTTATTTCCAAATATTAAGAAGGCAGCACAAACTAGAAAAAGTATCGATTTTCTACATAATCTCGAAAAATTTTTTCTTTTATATATATATATAACAAAAAATGCAGTAATGTGGAAACACCAATACAAGACTGGACTCATGCGACCGTATTACAAAGAATGGAAATTGCAATATCTGATTATATTTACGCAAATATGAGAGGTATATAGATTTAGTCATCCATTTTTAAGAATCTAAACTCTGCTATCTAATAAGTAGAATAATTTATATTACAGAAGGTCGTTCACACTTTATGAAAACTATTTTTATAGTTAATTTTTATCAATAAATACCGTATTTTCTGTGGCAATTTGCTCTATCTGGCAGCCATGATTCTTGACAACAGCTCTAGCTCGTATGTTTCATAAAAGTGAATATTTTCTTGTACTGTCATACAAATTTTACTCCATTCCGCTTGAACCGTTTTCCAAAATCCACTCAGTGCTCTTGGAAGCCACTTTCATAAGGCTCGTTTTAATAAATCGAAAGCACGAAAGTCCATTGGAGAATTGTAAGGGGATTTTATACACGTTTTCATTAAACAGGATACACTTTTTTTTATTCCCGTTTCTGATTCTTTCTTCTCTAAATAAGCGGTAGTTGACTTAGAAGTGTGAATTGAGGCTTTGTCCATACGAAGTTCAACTTAATCAATGTCCTTTCCATATAAGATTAAAATTTCTTCTTCAAAAATTGATTCTAAAATATTCTGCTGACAGTAGAGTGAGTTAATTTTGGCTTTACTTGACTTCTTTTTGCTTTTTAATCTTTTTGATTTTGATTGTAAGAAAATCTGGCAAATAACATCATTCCATTTGGGAACTTTACTATGCATTGACGAAGCCATTTCGCATGGTCACTCCCGTCAGTTGAGCAACAGGAAACTGATATTCTTTTATTACAGTCACTTATATATACTCATTTCTCGTAGAAAGTTACCAAAAATTTCCATTTTTCAGCTACGTGTTTTTTTTAAATATAATTTTCTAGAATTTGATTTTCTTTCAGCAATATGTTTTTAAAAAGGAGACGAACTTTAGGTTTAAACATCTCATTTAACTTTAAATCTTTATGAATGATTTTACTTACAGTGCCGGGGGGGGGGGGATACATTCCTAGTTTCGATGCTATGAATCTTTGAGTTGGCAGATTTTCTTTTAGGATCAGA
>BMAV01005827.1:7965-18116 GCA_019973955.1 Trichonephila inaurata madagascariensis | reverse complement strand
AATTCTGTAACTTAATTACAATCGGATGACTATGATATCTCAGCTGATAATTCATATAAATAATAATATAATTCATACCAAGTGAAAATTTTTTAGTCCAACTCAATGTTCAATAACCTCCGCTTCTACACGAGATGATCTTTGCTAAAATCAAAACTCCAAATTATGGGCTGCTGACTACAAAAATATTCTCATAAAAACAAAATGAGTGAGTGACTGTTCATTAAAATCTCACTATAAAGCAATAGCGATAGACCTCGAAATTTCAAACCATGGTCAAGAAGATGATACCTGAGCAGATACCTCTCTCTGAATTTCCACAGTGCCAACAAAAGAACTTTAAACCTCTACAGATTTAACGTACATCAGCTCTACTACGCGGCGGGTCTTCAATAGATCTAGGGCTCGAACTCATGTCACTCCGGCCATGAGTTCGTGACCATAACCACTAGGCTTTTGCAGCCACTCTTACAATCGTAAAATTCTTTGACAAGAAAAATTCAAATATATTTCTTATTTTCTTAACCCACAGAAATTAACAGAAAGATTTAAGAATTGTTGTCTTGTTCACTGGCTCGAAACCTCCTGCGACCTGGTCTTCCTCAGAATTCCAATCTATGCTGTTATGTTCTTGGCTAAAGTTTTCCTATTTTTTACCTTAATATTTTTCAAGCCTTTTACTAAGCAGTCAATTCACCTAAATTTTTGTTTCCCTCTTTTACAGGTATTAAATAGTTCGCCTAAGAATACATTTTTAGTAGTCCTCGTCATTTAATCTTTATAAATATGCTGCCCATTTAATCCTCTGTACTGATATAAATTTAATAATATCCGACACTTTAAATAGTTCGTAAATTTCACCTATATTCCTATAAGTAGTCATTAATAATTTTACTAAGGTCTAAAATAAAAAATAATAGTTTTACATTAAATAGTAAAATGTGAATGAAAAATATACCTTGGATTTTATGAAAACGCGAAAAAAAAAATAAAATAATATTTTTCTGTTCTGAGAGAACAATTTTTGATCAATTTAAATTATAATGTGTGCATATATGTTTCCACGCACACTCTATCTTCTTGGATAATCAGTCATTTGTAAAAGCGGGAAATCATAATAATTTAGAAATAGCTCCAATTATTTCTAATTCTGAAGCATATTTATATGAAATAGTCTATTTATTAATCATTCCTGAACAGATAATCATTCTTTTAATATAAGAGAAGCACAGACTTTAAATATATAATCAATTCGACCACTTCTTTCGCGTTCTGAATCATTATGAGAAAGAAGAGGCGGAGTTATAAAACTCAAAATGTTACATATATTATCACCATCCGAGTAGGAGGGGTTTTCTATCGATTTATTCTGAGGGCAGCCTGTTTCGATGCCAGATTTCATACAGATCATTAAAAAATTTAGTTAGAAATCTTTCAGTTAAAGTTACGTTTGGAAAATATATTTTAATTTAAGTAAGAATTCTAAATTATAACTGTACTGTTTGTTAATAAAATTAAGAATAAAAATATTATATTATCCTTTCAAATTCAAAACTAATATTGTTACCATTTTTTTAAAGTAATTGTTAAAATTATGATAAGATACATTTTCTAATATTTTTCTGAGTCATAATTTTATTTTTTAAAATTAAATGGACCTATAACAATAATAAATAATAAGGTTCTGAAATGAAATTAATGGTATCGATATCGATGATGAATTTTTGCATAATCGATTGGATCATTTTGAATAAAATCATCATAAAACTGAATGAGTAATTAAATATAAGCAAAATTAAGTTAATAATAAAATTTTTTAGTTAAATTTTGTCCATATCCTACTAGCATAAAATTTCCCAAAAAGTTAGAATTTCGAATCTATATTTCCATGCATTATTTATTATGGATATAACATGAATAAAATCTTTTGCCGCTTCCCATATCAAATTAATTAAAAACTTAGGTTCTGTTTTGAGTAATAGATAAAACTTATTAAAAGTTTATGTAATACAAATGAAAACATTCACGAAATTCCTTTAACTGTAACTGTGTAGTGAATTTCCCGAGCAGGACGGCAATTTATTTGGAACTGGAGTGAGGTCATTGAGAATAACGGATATCGATTTTTCTAAAGCGTGTTCCACCCTGCTCTTCGCTCTATTCATTGAATCAACCCATTTCCCTCTTCTGGGTTACCATCACAACATCGGGTTGCTCGTAACACAGCAGGGGAAAGAAAATGATTCACATTTAATAGGCTAACAGGAAATTATTTTTGATATGGAGGTAAAACTTAAAAGGAGATATCAAAATTTCGAATAAAATTTAATCCTTTTAAAGGAATTTATTGATTTGTAAGGACGGGAATCAGAGAAAACTTTATATGTTTGCTTAATAAAAAGAAAAAGATTGGAATTTTAAGATTATTAATGCGATAAAAAGAAGATATATGAGAAAGTGTTTTAAGAATTTGCTGAAAAAAAATGTTTGATGTAAACAAGCAAAATGTTAGGTTTTTTTTTCTTTTTTAAGGAGATAAACTTACTATTATTTTAATTTTTTTCGAGTGTTTGAATTCTTTAATTTGTAGAAGTTGAAAGGGACCACATATCGAAGAACCTTTAAAAGGAAAATTCGTATATTAAATAGTTATAAACAACAATTTATCTTTATTTTTAAGGAAATTGTGCATTTTTTAAAACAGTAAATATTTTTACAAATGTTAATGTACATTTTGTTACATGTGAACTCATTTAAAACATCGAAAATGAATGTGTAATTGTTTACTATTTGGCATTCATTTCAATCATCATGATAAGATAAAAAATTGAAAACAAGTGAAAATTGATAAGTGAATACAATATTCAAATAATAAAACATTTAGGAATTAAAACCAAAAAAAAAACTATTTCATAATTTTTAGAAATTTTTAAACATTTCTATTCTAGATGTTTAGCTTTTAAATAAATTTTAAAATTTCTTCATTTTTTCATTACAATGACCAAATATTTACTGTGGTAAATGTAAAAATGTCTATTTATTTATAGTAAATAAAAAATAATAATTAGTTTAAAATGAGATAAAGACACAGATTTCGTATAATTTAAGTATAAGTAAAAAAACGTGATATATCATTAAAAGTATTTTAAAACAAAAACTAAATATTTAAATTTTTATTAATTTTATGTACCTAATTTTTATAACAGTGTGAGAACAGAGTAAGCCAAATCAGCGATAACACCGAAAATCTGGTAGCTATGCCTGGAGTAGAGAAAGTTTTATGAAACTGAAGACTCGCCATAAAATAAGGGCTTCATGTTCAATAAAGCTAATTTATTACGTTTTCATGCATTTTGTAGAACATTTAAAGTCAATTTCGCTTTAAGTAGTAAGCTACCGTTTTAAAGTAATTCCAAAAAATACCAAATAAATAAAGTAAACATTTCGATAACATAATAATATTATAATTTCTGATTTATATAAATGAACATTAAAAAATCTTGCATTCAGAAAGTTAAAAAACAATAATGATAATAACAATAATAACAACATGATTAATGCTTAGATACAATGTACATTATAATACAGAATCTAGGGAAATAGGCGTGATATATGTGAACGATTTTATATAACTTTAAAAAAGAAAATGTGTAAATATTTTGACCATAAAAAATGTAAGTGAATAAATGTAATAAATAAGTTAATTAAAAAATATACTTATGCACAAGATAGCTTAAAAAATAATACCTGTAGAAGATGAAAAAATGAATTCCAAATTGTAAGTATTTATTCAAAGAAAAGGTGCTTATAAAATCAAAATAGATACTGTTAGAATACCTAAAGCAACTTCTAAGAAAGAAAATGCTTCAACTTTTACGAAATCGATTTGAGGGGTTTTAAAACATTTGAAACAGATTTCAATTTTTCAAAAAAAGTGAAAAATTTAAATAGAAACGAAATCAAATGAATTAGAAAAAATGGATGAAAAAGAGAATATTTTATTCCTTACCATCAATTACAGAAAATAATTCATTTTTGAAAATAAGCAAGTATATATAAAGGTAAATTACATATTCTCTTACAAAAGTAAAATTGACGACAGGTATGAGGATGACATATAAAAGAAATTAATTTATTTATATGTATATTTCTTTATTTGATATGTTTAAGTTGTACAATTAGTGTAAAAGTAAAAAAAAAATTAAGCTCAACTTTAATTAAAAGTAGAAGAAAAATACCCCTCCCTTTAAAATTAATAATAATTATTATAATAATAAAGAAAGAAATATTTTAGTTTCAAATTCTTACATAAAGTTTTCATTATTTCTACGAAAGTATGTTAATTTGTATGTTTTTAATATTCTAAAGATTTCTTTACTTATTCTTATTTTGATTCTCATTGGCATTTTTTTCATAAATGAAAAAAATTTATGTGAAAATAACGTAGAACAAATGTATAATGTTTTGTTTTATCTTAACTTCAAGAACTGTAACTACTTTTGTTGTTAGTACTTCACTAGAGAGATTATTCTACCGGTATTTCCAAGTAAACTTCAACTGTATATTTTTTTAAAGTTTATAAAGAACTCTTTTTTTTAATTACTAGATTTTAAATTTTAAATAAAAGTCTTTCTGGTTAGTTTTCAGTTACCTACTGACATGAAAATATAAGAAAATTACAGAATTTATGGTAAGAGTTTTAATGTAATTGTATAACCATTTACTTCTATGAAAAATAAAACCAATGTAGAAATAGGAAATGAATAAATTTACACGGCTGTTCTCAATAAACATTTATTGATTTGCAAATGACTATTCACTACAAGAGAACAATTGTTACGTTACATATCAGAACATCAATAAAAATGTTAACAGCGTTATTCATTAACAATTAGTTTCTTAGCAGTGAAGTATACGAAGAACAATAACAAGTTTTTTTTATAACAAATATCCGATACATACGTCACAAATATTTACAGGAAGCAGGTAAACTCCATGCACATTAAACCGAACATAAAATACATTAACTGTTTGTACTTTTTGAAACTATATGAATCACAAAAATAAATTCATCGTAAATAAATGTAAAGTTAATTTTTACACATAGACAAGGGAAACGTTAACACAGATCAATTCACCTAAGGTCTTATAAATTTATTTTTTTTAAAAAAAAGAATGACTATATTTTATTACAATGTGCATAGATGTTTTTCGAACACGTTTTGGTGAAGTATTTAAGACACAATTAACAATTACTGAAAAATATAATTGTAACTTTCTAGTGCCTGTATGGTTAAAGAAAAATTTGGGCATTAATATGTTTAAATAAAAAGAAAAGAAAGTTATATTTATAGAAGTAAATAATTTATAATATTCACAGTTAGTGGGACATCAAAGTTCGAAAAACCTTGTGTGTGCATAATGAATTGCTATATTAAAACATGTAGAACAAGGAATTAGATAGGTAATATTACTATCTTCCATATGCAATCATGTTTTCATACTATAAACAGTACAGGTACAAAACTATTAAGCTGCATGTTTCTCTATGCTACATATGCATGTATATAATAAACGAAAATATAATAAACTTATCAGTCGACAGATTTGAATAATTGTATGATATGGACTATATACAGATATGGTTTATGAATTCCATACAAGAAAATTGCGATCTATTTAAGAAAGAAGTATATATAATCAATATTTGTTATTAATACTACTAATACAGCAATTAATATTTTGCATTAATGCTCTAAATCTAAAAAGGCTTGCTTTAAAAAAGAAAGTAATCGAAAAAACTTATATGTTATAAAATAAAGGCACACAAGTTTGAAGGCATTCTGTTTAGTTTCAAGTTGAAAAGTGTATGGCATTTGAGTTTGCAAGGTTGAATAATTAACATACGATTCTTTTTACTTTCAGTTCTTCAAATAAATTTTACAAGATTTTTTAATTATATTATCTTTCATATGTCATAACTTAAAACTGATATGTAGCCAGAGTAAAAACTGATTCTATATAGACTACTACAAAATCACTGCTTCTTTATCATGTAAGAAAGCTTTTAAAGAAACTCTTATATATTTTAAATAATTCAGTTTTAATTGTTCGAGTATTTTCTTTATTACAGCCTAATAGTTTACTACTTAGAGTAACTTATCCAATATATTAAAATATGATACTTAATATAAGTTATATAAATCACAAAGAAAACATTTTAAATCACATACAAAAACTTCAGAAGAATCACAATTATCTTTAAATATCCTCCGAAACAATTCCAATTATATAAAAATGTATATGGGATAAAATAAAACATAACATCAAACAATTATATAAAAATATTTCAAAACTTATACACATAAAGTACTATTCTAAAAAAATGACATTATTCAGCTCGCTTTTTGAAGAAAAAATAATCTTATCTAAATAATATGATGTTTAATAACATTTCTAAATCTACGTTTTACATAAACATACATAAACGTTTTTATTTATATATATTTATTTTGAAAATAAATATTTTATCATCGCCAAATAAACAATAGAATAAAATCCTTAAAAATCAAAATAAGCTCAGTTGTACCAATTTGTCATCATACCGCCAATTAAAAATGAAAGATAAAGCATTGTAAAAATTACACATTAGTATATTAGAAAAAAAAAACTGCTAAGATAATTCAGAATACCATTGTCAGTTTAAAATTAAAAGGAATCAGAAAAAGAAACTTAACATAAAAATTGAGCTAAAAATTTTATTTGAGCAACCATAAAATAATTTATTAAATTTGATTTTCAACAAAAATGCAAAATGTTTACTTAAAAAAAGGTATTTACATGTTTAAAAAAATTTCAGCACCAAAATTTGAAAAAAAAATATTTACATACACAGAAATAGTTTCTTACTTTTATCTCTCTCATAGCTGCAGTGTATACATATTCAGATTTTATTCATGATAAGTTTTTTTTTGCTTATGCTGATGTTAGCTGCATATTTACCATATACTTAAGAAAAATTCTAAAATCCTTTCCGATTTTTTTTTTTTTTATTGTTTTCGATGTTGTTGTTGGAAGAAACGAAGAAGTTCTTCAGTTGTTGAATTTTTTAAAAATTTATATATATGTTTTATGCTTTTAAGTTAATTATAACATGTATTTTACTATTCATTAAATTACTGCGCTATCACGTAATAATTTAAAATTACTTCATAAAACAGGGTTAATAATATATTTCATTCTTTATATTCAAACATGTTTGAGAATAATAATTTGAATATATGTCTCTGACAACTAAAAAAAATTAAGTAACAACAAAAATAAATTAATTTGTATTATTACATATCTTATTTTCAATTCTTATGTATGACTTGTAGAGAGAATTTTGATTACTAAACTTTACGAGTAAAACAAATCTAACCCAAATCATAATATTTGATCACCAGTTATTGAACTTAGAAATGCTTTTGATTTAAAGTCTCTCTCTCATTCCTTTTCTCCTCTTTGGATCCAAAAGAAATTCAAAATGAAATATCAGTTTTCAGTTGTTGAATTTCCTGTTGCCTTTGAGTTGAAGCTACCCTTGCGGAAATCTTACTGAGCTGGTGGAGGAGGAGGAGGTGGAGGAGGCGGAGGTGGGGGAGGATGAGGCTGAGCTTGCTGTGGAGTCTGTGGTTGGGGTTGAGGGGGAAGCTGAACACTTTGCTGTGGTTGTTGCAGTTGTTGTTGCTGCTGCTGTTGCTGTATCTTTTGTTGCTGTGCTCGTGCTTGACTAGAAGGCCTTTTATTAGCAGGTCTTGGAAAAGATGAAGGCCTTTCTCGGTAGTTCTGAAAATATGTGATAAATTTAATGAATATTTTTAGCTAAAAAATGTTTAGTGCGCATGCGTGCTAATTTAAGCAATTCTCATTTTTATAGATGCTCAGATAGTTATATATATATATAATTTGATATGTTTATGTAACAACCTAAGTTAATAAGTTTGATATGTTAAGTTCCAACCCAAATATTAAATTTAGTGAAATAAATTTGCTGTATAGTGATTCCACATGTGAATCAATTAAAGGTATAAGTTTGCAAGTAATAATTTTAAAACTTTCAAACTTAAAAAATATTAAGAAGGAGAGTGCTAGGTCTTGGGGTCACGGATTATTGTTCACATTTTGTAGGATGGTAGCTTTAGTATCCCTGTTGATGAAGATATATGGTTATAGGGGCTACTTAACTTAACTAAGTGGCGCAACAGCTCATGATGGCCAAGGCCTACTGTGCCCAACTCAGTATAGGAGAACATGGGCCCTGAGGTGCACGAGCAGATGTTCCGGTCAGGTGGTCAGTCTGACGCTAAACCCTCCAGTGTTAAGTTCCCAAGCAAGTTTGGTACTCAATTTATCGACCCACTAAATGGATGAAAGAATGAGTCAACCTTGCCCAGCCAGGGGATTGAACCCCGGACCTGTGGTGTCGAAGCGCGATGCACTAGCCACTCAGCCACTGAGCTTCTACAGGGACCACTACTCAATAATTTTTTAGATATTTTCAATTGAAGATGCAATTCACTCGTTAAATTCAGTTATGTAGCAAGCGGTTATACGTAATGGGCTTAGCGTAGCAGCAACTGATCGGTGTTCCTTGTCGTTAGGAGCCCGGTTCGAGTCCGTGGAGGATGAATAATGTTTTTTTTATTTTTATTTTATGTCTATTTTTACATATAAAGATGCTTAAGGTATCCGACTACGTTCGGAACCATGATTTTGAAAAAGCACATAAATGGATAATTTTCATGATATTTAGTGTCACTTAGATTAGAATACATGTATGCAATTGTTTTAAGGGCATTTTGATAAAAAAAATTATTTAAATACAATATTTTGGCAAAAAATTAACTTAGAATAATTTTTTTTCAAAATGTTCTCCTTTTGTGAAAAATGCTTCTATTATAATAATATTTTGCCTGTATATAGCTCAGACCTCTCTACAGAGGCTCAACTAGAATTTTTGAAATATATAACTTAGAAGTGGGTTTATCCATATTTTACGACAACAGAGGGGAGCCATTTTAAGAAAAAAAACGCCGATAATTATTTCAATTGGTGGTAACTGAAAATAATGTGAATTTTTCAAAACTCATAGTTGAGCCTCTGTACAGAGGTCTGAGCTATATACAGGCAAATTATTAATATAATAGAAGCATTTTTCCCAAAAGGAGAACATTTTGAAAAAAAGGTTATTCTAAGTTAATGTTTTGCCAAAATATTGTATTTAAATATTTT
Source organism: Trichonephila inaurata madagascariensis (assembly GCA_019973955.1). Lineage (NCBI taxonomy): Eukaryota > Metazoa > Arthropoda > Arachnida > Araneae > Nephilidae > Trichonephila > Trichonephila inaurata. Next base: position 8,843 of record BMAV01005827.1, on the reverse strand, counting down.
TTTTTGTCAAAATGTCCTTAAAACAATTTTATACATGTAGTCTAATCTAAGTGTCACTAAATATCATGAAAATTATCCATTTATGTGCTTTTTTAAAATCACGGTTCCGAACGTAGTCGGATATCTTAATAGAGTTTAAAGAAATCGGGAAATGAAATGTCTTTAATGACTAGAAACCTTATAAAAGTTTTGTTTGTCATTGTCATTCGTATAAGTACAGAAGAATAATTATTACAAAACAATAAAAAAATTTCGCGTGAACAGGAGAAAAGCCTTTTAACTGCTAGTTAATCGGGCCTGGAAACAATAAATTGTGAAAGGAAACAATAAATAAAACATTTATCAGATTCACAGAATTAGTATAAAAATATGACTAGTTTCATTCCACTGATTATCCGTACAGTGGTCGAACTTGTCATAAAAGGAAATGAAACATAATTTCGAAAAGCATCTCACGCATCGAATTAGAGCAGTATTATTGCACTAAATTTAACGAATGAATTGTATCTTAAATTGCTAATATCTAAAAATTTATTGAGTAGTGGCTTCTATCACCATATATCTTCATCAACAGGGAGAATAAATCTACCGTCCTACAAAATTTGATCTAAATCCGTGACCCCAAGACTTTGAAACTCTCCCTGTCAGAGTTTGTTAAGAAATTGGAGATGACTGACAACGTTCAAAACAGTAATTTTGAAAAAACGTATATATGAATACTTTTTTATATTTAGTGTCAGTTGATTTAGAATATGTATATTAAAGTTTTTTAAGAATATTATTACAAAAAAAATATTTAAATGCAATTTTTTAGCAAAAAATGAAGAAATAATGACATATTTTCAAAAGATTCTTCTTTTATGAAAAATGTTTCTTTA
>BMAV01005826.1:29786-51495 GCA_019973955.1 Trichonephila inaurata madagascariensis | reverse complement strand
TTTTCATCTCTTCCTTGTTCGTATTTTTCCATTTTAGAGCCCTAGAAAAAGGTGTCAATTCTGTATTCTCAAAGAATGATTCGGCGTATCTATTTGTTTCCTCTACAATAAATGAGAAAATTTCATCGTCAAGGAACAGGTTGAAATATTCTAAAGGATCTCCAGAATCCCCGATACATACTTTTATTCCTGGATTTCCAGTAAATGGAAATTTAGGATTTCTAGGTAGAGGAGAGGTAACATCTATTTGACACCAGTCTCTAGCACTATCTAAGCAATCATCATCAGACTGACTTTCAGAGGATGAAAATTTTTCATCCGAACTTCTCTCTTCAATCAAACATTCATTTTCAGAATCACTATTCATTTTTAAGGTAAGACAAACAGCCTTTTTTAAAAGGATTCGACAAGCAAATGGTAGCTATATATATTTATTTAAGCTTTTATAAGAGGAGCTTTAAAATGAAATTTGGGAGCGATTTTGCTAAGAAGCAGTAAGACCAATAGAATTGGAGATTATTGTTTACAAAAAATAGTGGTGATTCAGGCAGGAATGGGGATCACTGCTTCAAAACAGAAAGATAAACTAATTGGGGAAAACGACCTTTCCTTTCTTGGGAATTCCGTTGAAAGAAGCTCTGGACGACCACCCACTTCCTCAAAAGTTGCCGAATTGTTTTTCAAATGGAAGATATTATCGGTGTAAATGACGTGTTTTGGATACTGACAGATACAAATGTCTGTGTTTGTGCCGTGTACATTTTTCAGTTAAAATTTACACGTCAGATAAAACGTCAGTAAATCTTTTATGTTCAAAGCTTATCTATCTCGACGTTTAAATCTTTGAATACGCAATGAAATGGCAAAGTTTTCGGATTCTACTGGATTACATTTGTTTCATTGTAATAATTTTATTTAAATTTTCTAGTAATTTGCTTCTGAAATCTAAATATTTCTTTTACCTAAATTTTTTATACAAATATTTGATCCAAGTTTTTGATGTTTCACGACTAAATCGTAAAATATAAGAAACAACGGTCAAATCTCACGAGTGCAGACGGCGCTCACTGATATTTGAGTGTGAAAATTACAGCAGTATAAAATGCGACCTCGTTCGACTTATATCTAGTGTGCATATTTGAAACTGTTTAGCGCACTCGAATTAACTCAAGTGCACACGTTAAGGGTTTATATTGCATTCTAACTCAACACGGTGGCTACTGACGACTGGCTACGTAATTTTGAACCGCGGTTAAGAGACGAGGACGATACCTGAGCTGATTACTCCCTTTCCAAACTTCCACTCCACACCAACGTGAGGACTTTGGGCCTCGACATATTTAACGTGCATCAGCTCCTCTTCAACGCTAGGCTTTAGTGGCACCAGGGCTCGAACATCGGACACGAGTTCATGACCATGACCATCAGGCTACCGTGGCCGCAAAAGAAAATAGCAAGTTTGAAAGAAAGGTAGCGGAGAAGTATATTTGAAGGAATAACTTCAAAAAACTTAACGAAAAACCAAAACATCAATATTTATTTTATTAATAATAGTTAATATAATTTCGTACACCTAAATCCACTTTATGTAGCGTATTTTGAAAGTGAAGTTTCCCCTTTTAGAGAAACTTACTATAATTATGTTAAATCACTTTCATTTTGCTCTAAGGGGATCCCCGAAACAATGTAATTTTTTTTGATAAACAAAATTACTTATGGTTGAATCTAATAAAATTCCCTACCCAATGAGTGAAAACCCTTTTTTATCATATAAATTGTGTTTCAATAGGAGATTTAGTTAATAAGAACATTTAAAACAGGTGTCGGCAATCTATGGACCTGTGGCACGTGGTACAATTCTTGGTGGCACTCAGCACTACTCTACAAATTTGTCAATTTTTGAGTGGATGGAAGTTGATAAATATGTATAATAGACCTCTCTTATTTGACAAATATCTTCTGAGTTATGGACATTTATGGAACTACGAAATAATCTGAAAGATAATTCTAAGGATAAATTTACCGCTATTTCGTAAATAATTGAATGTAATTGCTAGGATATTCAATTGTTGAAAAAAGAAAATTGCATGTATTCTGCTTTCCATTTTTGGTTTTGCATATCAAAGTAAAAAATCTTTCATAATATGAAAAATATTTCGATTCCGCAAAGAAATTGTTTAACACCTGAATGACCAGTTGTGAGAAGAAGAGTGGTGAGAGAGAAAGAGTTAATTCGCGCATTACAATTTTTATTTAACTGTAATGGAAACATTTATATTTCACTTTGTCTATTTCTTATTTAAATAAATATGTTGGAAACATACATTTTTAATTTTTTTTTATCTTTGTTGAAGAAATAGTAACATTTTATATTGTTTATTTTTATGTTAAGAAATGTATTTAACTGATCCACAATTAATATAAAATAAAACTGTAAATCTAAATTATTTACCTCTATTCTTTAAATCTGCAAACATTATCGTAGAAATCGAAGGATTTCAAAAATTTCCTACTATGTGGCACGCTGAATGATATTGATAGATTGATTTGGCACGTCTCAGCTACACGGTTGCCGCCCCTGATTTAAAATGTTGTGTAAGAGATAACCATTATATTTTTAAAATTTTATAAATATACAAAAGGAGAGTATTTTGGAAGTACATGTTTTAAAAGGAGTAAGGTTTACGAGAGCGAAATATAAAATTGCCTATATATATATATAAGAAGTACGGTTGATAGTACCGTAGTTATTGCCAACTCGCGACAATGAATTAGAAATTAATTTCACAATTCATTGTTATTAAAATATATGAAAGTTTACATGGCTTATTTTTGTATTTGTTATTTTTATATTCCTTACTAAAAACAACAATTGGGAGTGCATTACCTGCCAAAACTGCAGAGGCCTGGTTGCTTACTCCACAAGCTCCTACCTTATGCTTACTCTGCCCTACTAAGTAAAAATGCCGTCTTCTGCTCGTCAAGATCATGGAATTGCAGATATTGCTTTCCATACATTTTAAATGTTAGTTTTCTAACTTCTACATCAACCTTTTAACAGTCTACACTCCTGCAAAGAAGTCTGAATTTAAAACTATAAAAACTTATTATTCCCAACAATGTCATTTATACCTTTATTTTTTATAATCTATGAATGCGTTAAACTATTAATTTGTTATGGCGACTTTTTAATATTAAATGCGAAAAAAACGAATAAATTTCGAACTGAAATTTAAATTGAATATTTCAAAAACTGACATCGATATTCTAATAACTTTTACATATTGTCGTTTTAGCATCTCACACATCTAGCTTCTATGTAAAAATCCATTATAAGTTCATCAAATGTTTCAGCATATTTTTACTCATAACATGAAGTTTTCAACCAAATTGTGAGGCTGCGGCAGCCTAGTGGTCAAGTAGTTAGCGTGTCATGAGTTCAACCCCAGTACCACTGAAGATTCGCCGTGTAGGGGAGTGATGCTCAAGCGTCGTACTCGTCACTTGACCATGGTTTAAATTTACGAGGTCCGTCACCAAGTGAGTGAGTGAGTGAATATTAATGTCACACTGTTCAGCTACACGAGGGCTTTTGGTGATGGACCTCGTAATTTTGAACCAAGGTCAAGTGACGAGGACGATACCTGAGCTCGCTCCCTTCTCCTAACTACCATACTTCACCAACGGAGGACGTTTGAGCTTTCGACAGATTTAACGTGCATCGCTTCCCTACACGGCGGGTCTTTTGTGGCACTGGACTCGAACTCGTGACATGCCAACCTCGATCCGATACCTTGATCACTTGGCTACCGCGGCCACAGGTCGGTCGCGAAAAGCCCTCGAGTAGTTAAATAGTGCGACATTAATATTCCCTCACTCACTCAATTCAATTATATGAAATTTAAGGAGTAAATGAAAAAATATTAGAAGTGGAATATATATATGTTAAAAATTTAATCTAAATATAATTAAATATCCAAAGAATTATTAGTATTTATGGTAAATATATATTTTTCAACTGAGTATGTGAGACACGCATAAATAGCCTTTTCGAAATTCAAATGCAGAATTTCAGTGTGTGTGTGTGTGCAGATAATATAAAATTCCTAGTTTTGCATGATTAAGATTACAAAAGTCCAAATTTTAATTACCTTTTCTTCAGTCAACCACTAATGTAACATAAATGATGAGGGATTTTGCATAAATAGATATTTTTTTAACTTGAATTTAAAATGGATCGTTATATTTATTTATATGCGCAAATATTAACTATACATTTGTCCAGATGCTTTTGATTATTCTTTATTTGAAGATTCAAGTTTAAAAAATAAGCTTGTGGCTTACGTTCTCTTTGAATGAAATTAATGTTCAAGCATTTAAAATTCAAATATAATTCGTTATCTGAACAATATAAAACTAGGGATTCTATGTGTGTAAGATGCCCTGAATACCTGGCTTTTTAAAATTATGAAAAACTAAAGGATTTAAATAGGGTTTTTTTTTTTAGCAATGCGTAAGAAATTTTTGCAAATAATGTAATACAGAAGCTTAAAAATTATTCATGTTTAGAAGTGTCCGAAATTTTAAAAGATTTTAAATTTTGAACTTTTTTTTTTGTTAATTTTTGACACATAACCAAATAATCCTTATTTAAAAAAAAAAAAAAAAATTGAAATTATTGATTAAAATAAGAAAAATGAAACAGTAAATTATCCTCAATGTTTTAATATATACTTTGAATTTAAATACCATAGATATTTTTTAAAAAATTAGACATGCATTATATAAACTTAATTCCATTTGAGAATTTTAAGGTAAAGAAAAAAATGAGATTTTATCAAGCTATCCCCTCCTTTTCTCAATTCGTTTACTTCCAATTATTTCCGTACGCTCTTGGATTTAAAGAAATTATTTCCAGTCTTTTACAATTGCTGCAGGGAAAGAACCGGGCTCCCCGCGAGCCATAAAACTTCCCCTCAATGTCCATTGTGTCTCCCTGACTATCTCTAATTATCTTTCAAGATGCTGAACCTTTAAAGGGGGGAAATAATTCGGAAAAACTCGGCTTTGCCGCTTTCGAACATGTCACTTGAGGAGGTAAAAGTACGTTTGGTGCATTTTTGGTGAGTTCCCGGTCTTACGGAAAATTGCGTGTGGTCCGTTTTTGATGTCTCTCTGGTAGGGCGGAAAAGTACGTTCAGAACGCTTGGAGAGTTAATAGGATTGACCACACTATATGGCAGACTACTGCAGCTATATTTACGTCTTTATTTATGTTTCCATACCCTAGAAAATAAGCTTCATGAAAAGCATTAACAAACCGACGATCTATAGACTGAAGTGTTTTGCCACGAATTTACTATGATTACCATAGGTGACTTTCAAATTTTGATGGTAAATCTGAAATTTGTTAAAAGTGGCAACTAAAAGTTTTTAGTAAACTAAAATCCATATTCCATAATATGTTGTTTTTTTGCTCATCTTTTTTAAACTAAACTTCATAAAAGTGTCAATAATGTCACAATTTTATGCGGACCATCCAAAATTTCTCAAAGATCACCAATTGATGTGACTGCTGCTCTGAAACACGCAAAAATACTTATCGCACCTTAATATCTAAACAAAGATTCTCACTTTTGATTTTATGAAAAAAAAAATCGCATTTGGATGGAAAATGATGTGATTTACATGGCGGCTGTTTGGCTGAGGTGATGCTGATATTTAAGTACCCAGAAAACAAATGCCGTAAAATCCGGTGTATAACGTGCACTTTTAACACAAATGTAAGATTGAAATTCACGGGTGCGTGTTATACGCTGTGTATAAAAATGATAGCTTTAAAAATAAAATTTAAAAAAAAAGAGATGAGCATTAAAAAAATTAGACTACAGCATTAATGGAAAAATACTGCTATTTAAAAGAAACAGCATTCCTTATGAATTTAAAGGGTTGTACTACTAGAAGTATTCTATTTTTTTCAAAAACTTGGAATAAAACCCCAAATAAAGGACTTCGAAATATAGAGCATTACGTGTGTACATTACAGGTTTCTTCGTAAAAATGGTGCGCATTATATGGCAAATATACCTAAATATTAAAAATTGTAGCTTGTAAGTATAGGTGTGTGTTATATACCAGATTTTACGGTAATGGTCCATGTGAGAAGCAGTCTGTGTCTAGATATAAGCCACTCTATTTTAAAGATAGGCCCTTAAGTGTGTTGATAACAATTGCTAATGCTAATCGAGAATTGTGAATTGAAGATATCTTCAGCCTCTCATTGCGTTGGAATTGAGTTGTGTCAATTTATGTACATTTAAAGCTAAATATTTAATTAGCATTTTTTATTTTTTCCCTTTCTTTTTGTTCCTGATTTTTCCTTTTTTTAATGTTTTGAAATTTAATATGTTTTTGTTTTAATTTTTTTATCATGTACAGAGTCAATTGGCTTCACTACATAAAGATTATGCCTTGCAAGAAATAAACTTAAGTCATCATATTCGCAAGGCAAAAGTAGTGCAACGAGTGTAATTATATGTCAAACTGAGGAAGAACGGGCATCAGCAAAGGAGAAAAACAGACAAAGAATGACAAACACATGCTGAGACCGCAGCAGAGCAACATGCAGCCTGACTTGAGGATGCACATTTGCGAGCACAGTATTCGTGTTTTGCAACATCAGATCTGCTTTGCTCTCAGCAAAAGGAATACAGTAGTTTGCGAATGGCTGAATCATGTCTAACTAGAAACAGCACATCAGTCTCAAACATGACTTTGTATTGAGCAATTACACAATAACAGTCACCTTTCATTCCGTTACAACCCAGTGGAAGATTATAGGTTGAGCCAGCGTGTTCTCATCAGTACAATGAATAAAGTGTATCTTTATTGCAATGTTCTGAAATTTAAGGGAGAAACAAAAGGAATGTTTTGTACAGCTGAAAAAATTAAACTGCCTCTACTTGGAGAACCACCTGAGCCATTAAAAACCTTGACTGCCAGATATACTGTGGAATCAAAACATTTCATATATAACATCAGGAAATACAAATCATGCTTCCAAATAACAGTTTGTAAAAATGTGCATTTGAGAACATACTTCTGATTTAACAGAAGTATACATAAGCTCTGTAAAACTAACTCATTGCCCTTGAGGAATCCGGAGTGGAGCCATTTAAAATTTATCTTCAAATTTATATTCCAATTTTCTTCAATTTAAAATTTTTCTTCATAGTGGAGACTTGAATTCTCTACTATGAAGACAATGTAAATAAAATAAATTTAGGTTCATAGCATAAGGACAAAAATAAGCTGTAATAACTGCAAATATTTGGTTTGAAAATTACAAATGATATCAGCTAAGGAAAGTTTAGTGTAAATATGTTCGTACATTATATATATATATATATATATATATATATATAAATCATACCTCCAATACAAATGTTTAAATATACTGAAAATATGTGTTTTCTCTTTAACCAGACTGAGCCACAGCAATGCGTGGCAGGGTACAGCTAGTAATTATATAAAATATTTTTAGTGGCCGCTCATCCGGTACAGTGGTTAGTGGCGCTGACTGCGGTGCCGTAGGGACTGTGGGTTTGAATCCCGGGTAAGGCATGGCTGTTTATGTTGCAATCGTTCTCCTCTTTGTGACGTGTGCTTCACGCTTACTTCTATATAAGCCCTCGTGTGATACTTTGTGGTGTACGGGGTTATAAATGTTCTCGATAAAAAATAATTTTTAGTTAACTTTTTTTAAATTTGGGTCATGCAAAAATGCTGTACACTAACATTCTTCATTTTGCCTCTTACAGCTAGTTTACAGTATAGCTTAATTTTAGGCTTGAAAAGTTTGTGTTATATATTATACTAGCTAGTATACCCGTTCTTCGAAGGGTGAATTGAAAAATTAAACAATACACACTGAAGGATAAAGGAGATTTTAATGAGTTAATTTTACGGGAATTGTAAATTAAACAAAAAGAAGCTTTTTGCATATCTCAGCTAAATAAAAAACCATAATTACCTTAACCTTAATTTTAAGTCTGTAGATATAACAGCTAATAAAAAAGATTTTTTTAAAAAAATTTATAACGCCCGTAATGTGTAATAAGTTAATATTAAATATCTACATACAATATTGAATTTATTGAACAGTCTCTCTATATACAATATATTCAATTTAATGAATAATCTCTCTATATACAATATTAAAATTAATGAACAATCTCTATATACAATATTAAATTTACTGAACAATCTCCCTATATATACAATATTAAATTTACTGAACTATCTCTCTATATACAATAGTCAGTTCAAAACAGGTCTAAAAACAGTAGGGTGAAACGAATCTGCAAGCAGGGGGGGAGAGGGACACGTGACCTTTGATACTGTCGATGGGAAGAGGACGGATGAATCGAAACCGCCGCAAGCAAGGGGTAAGAGGGATGCATGACCTTTGACACTGTCGATTGAAACAAATGATCCCTATTTGAAACGTATATTGTTCACCATTTCATCGGTTTTAATTTTATTTTCGCGGACCCCTAATTTTTTTTCTATAATAAAAGTAGCCTAAGTTATTCCTTATAACATTAGCTATCTGGCAGTGAAAGTTTCCTCAAAATTGGTCCAGTCATTTTAGAGATTAGCCGGAATAAACAGACAGACAAAAAAATTTTAAAAATTGATTTTTTCATATAAATACCTTATATACTTTTAAATGCATTTAGTAAAAAGCTGTTAATTTCAAATTACAAACAGACACTTCATTTTTATTTATATGTATAGATTACGTGAGCCGTATTATTCAGTGACTAATATGCAAGGATATGAATGTAAATGTCTGATGATATGTTATATATTCATTAATACTTATTATAATTCAAAGATTTTGTTGTACTCATATTGTTTTATAATTGCCACATAATAAGCAATAAATCTCAGTATTGAAAAAAAAAAATCTGTTTTCAAAAAAGAAAGTAGTATCAGAAGGTTTTAACATTTTCTTTTTTTCCTGTAAACTTCGTATTGCGTTGGGAACAGAAAAGAAAAAGATGAAGGAGGAAACGGGTATTTATATCTCTCTAGTTTGTATGAAGATAAGCTCTATGCATTATGAGATTGCTTCCTTAGAAACTTTACTAAGAGTTAATTACTGAATGATGTGAAATAACTATTTCTACTTTTTACGTTTCTAAAAAAATATCACTTGAGAATCCAAAACACTTGGAATTTCTGATCATAACAGGTGTGTCTAACCTTCAAATCGTCTACTACTTAAGAATACAAGGGCGCAATAAGTTTAGAGAAGTATTTCCGATATGTAACACGTCAAATGTCACGGTAGGAATTTTGGGCAGTTGAACCTTTCTTATCGTGTTTCGAGGGGATCGCTTCACATTCTACAGTATCATTACTATAATGCAATTTTAACTCTCTCTATCGCCATGTTTTTCACCTACAACTCTTTGTGGACCACTCAAGCAGTTTCCTGAACCGTGCAAGCAGTACAGTGTAAATTAAGAATGCTCCTCGGGCAGTTTTCATTTCCCAAAGTCGTATATTAAATCTTGCTTTGGAGAAAGTCTGTTTCAGAACAGACTGTACTTATTTATTAAGATGATCATTTAAGTCAATGACTATGTACGAGTTGATTGATGCTCCATTATAGCCGCTAGTCTAAAGTAATAAGCACAATTATTTTATCATCATTCATTTCTGTATTTAACTGGCCTATGGTATGAAAACATTTGCTTTCAAATGAATGAATCAAAAGTCAATACACCAAAGTTTTACAATTTATATATACGTAATTACTGGATTTGGGACTCTGAGTTACTAGAATGATCTTTATTCTTCCCCACGTTCACAGTCTGCAGTTGACAGAATTGAGATGCTGTGGAATATCTTAGGGATTCCTGCTCAATTATCTCCCTTTTCCATCAAACAACCATTACCTACTTTCTTCATTTTATATCTAAATCGCAGACATAAGTTTGTAACCTTTATGCGAAGCAAAATTGATTGAGGTGAGCATATAACAAAACTTTGTTTCACTCCTGTGACTTCAGAACTCTTAAGACGTTACTGTATTTCTAGCAATACTTCAAAAGTTCTGCGACCATGTTCACATATACTTAGATGTCAAAGTGACATCTCCCTCTTTCCAGTTTCAAGGAATTATTACATACAGGATGCTTTGCTACCCGACTGAAAACTGGTTGGGATTGTAGGAAATACATAGGCGACTCAGAATCATATAGGAATGGAAGTTCGCAAATGCCGCAGTTAGAAGCTACGGTTCAAAGAAGCAGAAAAAAAAGGGAAGAGAAATAAAAACACATTAATGGGACAGAGAACATTTTATTGAAAGGTTATTCACAGCAAGAGCTCAAAATGTCGATTATAAGTCATTTGGTAGGCCTGACAGCGATGTCGCATGGAATTCCTTACGTTCTGAAAGATTTCTATCAAGTTACGTTTCTCTCAGCAGCGACAGATGTTAGAGCATTTCCTTAAACTGAAGGAACTGTCGTTTCATACAGCAAACTCTTTATGTGAACCTAGAAGTTCATGCACTTCCAAACACCTGTTGTGGAAACACCTTTCAATAAAAAGATTTCTTTCCTATTGACGTATTGATGTTTCTGTTCTTTTTCTCTGCTTCTTTGCTCCATAGCTCACAACTACGTCATTTGCGATCCTACATTCCTAGTCGAGATTCCGAGTCGATTCTGTACCCCCTACAAATCCTACAAGTTTGTCGGTCTGGTAGCGAATAACCCTGTATAGGACCCTAAACAGGGCACGAGTTCACCTGTTGACCTAGCTCGAATGTCAAAATGCTCAAATCTTAAATTTGTTTTCCAAAATTGAATTAATCAAAATGATATGAATTTGTATTGGCTTTCAAATAGTAAATCTACCTGATAACGCTTGTATGAACATTTTCGGACCCCTTTGAACTGTCTGTCTTTAAAATATTTTTATAAAGTGTCCTTTGATGAAATATCTGGGACATGTGGAGTAAACTGTAGTCCTTGTCACTTTAATACAGATTGCTAAGAAAAACAAAGTGTTGACTTTCTTTCAAGGGTAGATATGCATAGTTTTAAAGTCATTTTATTGACCTTAATGGGTGATCCAACCTTTTTTTCGAGTGCGACTGCATCAGAATATTACATATCAAACAATAGTGTGAGTATATTGGACTTTGCCAATTCTATTATATATATGCACTCATGCAACTATCTTTTGCATTGGTCTATTATACACGTATTAACCCTTCGGAGACGTCTATTTTGAGAAGAAATTGAAACTACTTTTGAAAATGGAATTTCTGCTATCCTGCCTTCCGCTTTTTTTTGCCAATTATTGACACTACTTTAAGTCGTAGTGCAAATGTGACACAATAACAAGCTACTCATCAGCTAAAGAGTTGTAATGCAAAGTAAGGGAATTTATACACCCTCGTCTAAAGGCAAGAGAATTCGATCAAGTAATTGACGTTTATGGTTCGGATATACATTTTTGGGGGAAAAAACTATTGAAAGAGGTTGGAAAAATGTGTCGAATTTTAAAAGACCAAACACTTAAGAAGTTAATTCTCTAGGTTTTAATTTCATCCAACAGTCTGGTAAGGGTTAATTGAAATTCAAAACGATAGGAAAGGTATGGGAACTGAGCGACCTATAGGAAAAGGGAGTTTGATAACGCGGAAGCAGTTTGTAATTTGAAATCTGGGTGTAATAATTCAATTGTTATAAAAATGAGATAGAATAAATAAGCTGTATCTAAAAACATCGCTTGCTCTGCAACTCGTATGTTGAGGTATCCCTAAAAATTATATTGATGAAATAAGTTAACTTTATTAAAATCAAATGAAAGTATCACTTTGATTTAAAATGAATATTTACATTAGAAATTCAATTTGTTTCAATTGTTGTTTGCAGAAGAGAAACCCATCAACACTGGATGGAAGAATGCTGTTTTTTCCCTTCTGGTAGCCTTGCTGAACCTCATCTTATGGACGGGATACCCTTTGAATGTTTAAATGACCTAAAGGATGACTGGCGAAGTCCTCACCTTCTCAAAAGAGATAAATGTTCCACTACAAATTGTGAAGATTTGCTTTTCGCCACAAAAGCAACTCTCCAGAATTATAGTGTATTTGTGTCATTAATGTGGATATATATCTTTCTTCTTTGCAATGTCATCTATTGTTTATTCAGTGATGACAATACCGTGGTTGTAATGTGCCATATTGTGTGTGTTTATGTGTTGTGTCGATGCATTATATATATATATACAAGGAAAATTTCGTAGCTGCAGATTTTCACGTGTTTAATCGTGTGTAATTTTAACGGAATACTTTTAAGTTCTGTACGGGGGAAATTTCAGATTAATTTTGTTTTATAACCCTTTTAAACAATCAGAAAGATGCAAAATTAGTAATTATTTATACTAAGCATTTGTCCATTTTAGTAAAAGTTAATAAATCCTAATCTTGAATCGGTTTAGAATGTATCGGTGCTAAATGCTAGTCACATTCTTATATATATAAGGAAACATTTTGCAGCTGCGTCTTTTCCTAAAGCTTAATCGTATGTAGTTTTTAACGGGACACTTATAAACTGTACGAAGGGGAGATTTCAGACAAATTTGATTTTATAACACGCTTCAACAATCAGACGGATGTAAAATTTCGTAATTATTTATACCAAGCACTTGTCCATTTAATAAAAAGTAAATAAGTCATGTTCTTAAATCGATTTAGAATATATCGGTGCTCAGTCACGACTTGGAAAATAGTAACTTTTAAATTTTTATGCATTAAAAAAAATTACCATGATCAACCCTTCGCTCTTGTAACCGTATTTCAAATGTATCTTCATTAAATATTGCAAAATTCCATAGTTTCGGGGAGGCAAATGTAACAAGATTTAGTTTTTGAACTTCCTATCTGTGTATAATTTAATACTAGTCTGAAATGAAGATTTGTTTTCAATATTTAAAAAAATATAAATAAATGCTGTTTTATTTTACATTTTGATTCAGAAAAAATGAAACTGAAAACTGAATTTCCCTTGGTACTTATTTAATTTTTATACATTAATTAAGTTGGGGATATTAGAAAATAATATTTTAATCAAGGAAATATATTTTTCTCTCAGTTTATCTCTTTATGCTTGTAAAATGAAGCTTTGGATATTCGTTTAGAATTACTATAATGTTATAAATAATTAAGTTATTATTATTAAAATTTGTTTCTTTATTTCATAAACAAATACGACAAGAGAATTCAATGTATTTGAAAAAAAATGAGCATATACGTACATCAACGATAAAGGATGATTAAGCATTAATATATGCCTTTAAACAATTTTTTATCTCCAATATGGATTAAATGTCCTTCTTGTGGGGAAGAATAAAGTAAAATAATACGTTTAATTTAGAACAATCTTTTGAACTTTTAAAAAGTGATAATTTGGTTTAATAAAAAAACAATAAGTGTGAAATTTTAATTATTTTAATTTAAAAAAATGGATAGTTTCTCTACTTATTTTGCAAAAATATAAATATTTCTCTTAGTCCATTGCTATTTAGAAAGATGGACATATTTTATCTCTCTGAGCATTACCGTCAGAAAATAAAAGTTTAACAGAGTGGTCTTAAAAAATAAGTTCTTCATTGCAAACATATCTTATGGAATACCTTTTGGTTGTCTAAAAGTAAATAAATAAAATCTTTGGATTTATATTTAAAAAAAAACTGTAATTGACAAAAAAAATCAAATCTAATTTTTTTAGCAGTACATGTTATGTTTGAATTCAGAGAGAGAGAGAGAGTTTTCACTCTCTCTCTCGAAAAACTAATGTCAAAAATTCAACACATTGGTTATCATAAATTAAACAAAAATCACAAAAATGACGATGACTCATAAACTTATGTGCAGATTAGGCATGAACACATGTTCTGGTCAAGTCGTCATTCTAACGAAAATACAACACGTAGCAAGGTATAAAATTGCATAAAAAGAAAACACCAGAGAATTTTGGTGTTGTAGAAATCATCATACTAAACAATGAGCTAATCAAAGTGTAAATTTGGTAAAAGAAATGTGCCTTTAATATGGCTATAATTTCCTGAGAAGCAATACAGTATATGCAGCGATGTTTGACCATCTCAATTATGCGGTCTATCAATTATGTAGGAGGTGCGAGTCATTGCTCTTCCAAGACAGTTGAAAGCGTAGCTACAATCCTAGGAGGGTAAAAAAGAGCAGCTACATGTCGTTCTAGAACGTCCCAAACATGCTCGAAAGGATTAAGGTCCGGTAAACAAACTGGTTACTGCATACGCTGAATTTATTCCTGCTCAAGAAAGGCATTCCACGGTGGGAGGCTTGTGTGGTGTCGCATTATCCTACAAAATCACGAATGCATCATCAATTGCCCCGGCCTAAGGGCGTGCATAAATATCCAGGATGGTATCTTTATAGGTGTGAACATTGACATTTTCATAGTAAAAGATATGGAGGTCTGTGCGTCCACCCAAAGGGAGTCCACCTTAAGCACAGACACTGTCTGATCTGAATGCACCTGTGTCACAAATGTGTCACTGATGAAAACGAGTTCCGAATTATCTCCAAACGAAAATATTCCAACTACCCTTTCGAGGCTAAACCTGAAATCTTTTGTAAAGATTACTGTCCTCCATTGATCATGCGTCCATTTGACATGTTGAAGCGTCCTTGCCTATGGCGTGAAATGAGCTGGACGCAAATGGCTGATTGCTTCGCGGTGCATCCTTAGACGCACGGTTAGCGTTGATATCAACCTTCTAGAGCTCGCAGAAAGGGAGGATCTGAGTTCAGCACGCGCGAGTTGTCATTCTATTCCTTCGTGTACAAATGACAAATATAAATCATTGCCACTCGTGGTAGAGCATAGTTGTCCCTTGCTAAACCTTCTGGATGCCGAGTCAACGGTTCGAAACTGTTGCCAGTCTTTGAATCAAACAACTTACATTCAGCTACCTATCCACTTCTATCTGGCTTTGTCCAATCTCTAGTCTATCTTCGGTCAAATGATGCCTGGAGGTTATTGTTAAAATTTCGCTCTACCAGATTTCTAATCTTGGACATGCAGCGACTGTTGTCGCCTTACTCTGAGACATCCATTTTTATGCTCCTCACAAATGACATATTCCGACTTAATCGCCACTATTTTGTATAATGTAATACCATTTGGCTCATTTTACATACCAACATATTAAAATTGCATTGAGATTGGCTTATTTTTGGGAGAGTTATTGCTATTTTTGTTATTTTTTATTAGTTTATGATAACCGGTATTGATCCAAAAAGGAAATTTTGGTAAAAAAGTTAAAGCCGAAAAGAATGTAGTCCTATCCATATTTGGAATTATTCATAGTAAAAAAAATTTTGGATGCAAAAATTCATCTACACAGAATATAATAATTAATATATTATATCCGATGTAAAGTAATTGCTTCATTTTTTTATACGGATTGCGGAAAATTTTTGATTATTTTTTATGCGATTTTTATTAAAATCTAGTTTAAATCTTTATTCAATACAATTTTAAATTCTCCCCTCTTTAAATTGAGTTTGAAGATAAAAGATAACTATTCACAGGAGCGGAGGGAGAACCAAGGTATCTCTTTATACTCGTACATATCGACGTATGTTTCTTATAAAAAGGATGAGCTTTATCAATTTACATTCGTCCTGCATCGAAGTATTAGTGACCATTACATGCAAACAGAGCTTCATGCAGAATACAGAAACAGTTAGCTGATTAAGGAATTCTGTTGGACAAAAAAATGAATTTTAAAATTTTTCTAAAAATAGAGATCAAAAAGAGAAAAACAAAATATTTTAATCTTAAAAATTGTTTTAACATAGTAGATACCTAAAGATATAACATAACACTCACATACATTTTAAAATGTAACTATTGTATAACCACAAATTTATTACTAAAAGTGAAATGTGTCAAGCTCGTTGTATCTGCAGTAAATTACACATTTACAAGAGTAAATTTGTAGAACGCATTTGACAGTATAAAATTATTAGAATTATTTCCACACACAGTTCTGGATACATAATAAAGTATTACTTAAAATTTTTTCACTGGAATTTTATCTAAAACTAACTTTTAAAGTGTAATAAAATATAATTTAGAAAGGAAGAAAATTAGTATAGTTATGGGTAATTTATGTTGGAGAAGCTAATTTAAATCTGGTTTCATAATTTTTATTCGCATTTAAAAAGAGATTAAAATATTATCAAAGTTTTACAAAAGAAGTTTTTAATTCCTTTATTCAGTAATATTAGGTAAAAATTCTCCAATATATTTCTACCATAAGAGTCAATTAAAAATAACCTTGAATTATAAAATGTTTCAATACATATTTTTAGTATATAACAACTGAGAAATACTGTTTAATTTATTATAAGTTATTTTAAAATTAATTTTCTGTCACAGTCTAAATATTTAAAAACGTAACATTTATTAATTGTGGAATTCATTAATAGCTCTAAAATGATCCATTACTTATTTTTAATAGATTTAAACAACTCCGTCATTTTTTGTTTCTCTAGTATGCTATGCTTCACAATTATGTGAGTTTACTAAACTTTTCTTTTCCAACTTCTTTATTTATTCGAGATATATGTTTTCTTTGAAAAACTATTCAATAAATTGTTTCACTTTATCATCTATCCAATATTCAAAAAAGCATAATTATTATTGCTTTTATAGACAAAGTGTTCATTAAACTCATAGCTGACTCATGAGTGTGTAAGTTTAAAAAATACAGGGAAATTTGAGCCTATATAATCAGTGATAAAATTCCGCCCCCATATTTTTAATTTGGAAAACATGAAAAATATTTAGAAGCATGCATATATAAAAAGTATATATGATCTAAATATTTTCTTTAAAAACAGTTTTTTCGTGGCTAGTAACATCATATTAATTACACTGCCTTTCTTTAATATTTTGAAATTCAAGATATATGTATTAGCCGTGATATGTGTTGTAACTAAATATTGTGAGTATTGTAGAATAAATATTGGGTGATTAACTGTTTTTTAACTATATACATGTTTTATGACAGAATTAATGTGTCTGGTGTTTTACAGAAAGCATTTGGTGAAAAAAGAAAACTGTTTATATTATGTATTTGTTTTTAAGATGTGTAAACAGAATGTATTGCTAATCCTGTAATTCATGTTGTTTTTACAGCTGATTTTATGTGTAAAGCAGTTTACTCATGAAGAATAAATTTGTTAAATGTCTGTGCTTGTCATTTGATAGAACTTGTCAACACTTCGTTGAGATCCTATTTTGATGCATATATTGGCGAAAAAAAAATTAGCATCAAAAGTGGTTATAAATTTGCCACAATTTGTCTAATATCCCTACTGGCTACGTAGCAAAGAAAAATGTTGTTTTTTTCACCATAATTTATACAATCCCTAACGTATATTTTGATCGTATTATTTTTGCATCGAAATCAAATCTTTGTCAGGAGGAAATGTGAAAAATATTCATATTTTTCTGCTTTAAGTTCATTTTATTCTTCTAATATACTTTTTAATTTCGAATTATCTTCATTAACGAATATAAAATGAATTATATTTGTAACAATTTTCAAAGTGATAAAACATTATACGAAACTATCGTTCTCTTAACTGTTTGAAATGAAATACAATTGTTAGATGAAATCTGCGCTATATTTCTAATATTTAAAATTATATTTAATAATTAGTATTAATTGTAAAATTAAAACAAATGTAAAATTTTAATTTAAATAATTAAGGAGGCTATTGGTTGATGGAAAAAATTCCTCTATAGTACGTTTAAGGTATCCGACTAACCTAAAATCATGATTTTTTTCAAAAATTGACAAATTTTTTTTATGATTTTATTTTATATACCATCTTATTAGCTTAATAAAAATACCAAGTTTTTTATTTTCTCTTCACTAGAACAAAAACTACAAGTGTTTTAATAAAAGAAGATGTCATAACTTTACCCAAGATGTCAAACATTAAAATGCGTTTTACTCGAAATGAGTTTTTTTCGAAAAACTCAAATGGGGACAGTGATTGCTTAAAAAGTTTTGAAACTAATTTGCTGAAATTTTTTGTGAATGTTTCGTATAACAGTAGAAGTGTTTTGACCTTCAGATTTATCAATAACTGTTTTATTTCAAAATTTACAGTCTTTTATGTGAATATAATCACTGTTTTTGAAGCAATTTCATATAACAACTAAATTAGAGTGCTCTAGTTTTTGTAAAAATTAAAATATCTATTATCTTGAAGGTCATTTCAAACATGAATAACAAAGTAGCACGTTAAAATTGAAAATTTGTTCAAAACATTTTTGTACAGACCGGGCCCCGTTTATGTAATTTTTTGCACATTTTCACTAGTTTTTTTCCTATTTTAATAATAATAAATTTTTTTTTCTGTTTTCTTTACGATTTTTCCTTTAAATATATTAAATAAATCTAAAAATCACCAAAAAAACCCAATATCTCCATTTTTTCAAAAAAAAAAAAAAAGGTCTCCCAAGTAGACGGATACTTTAATATTGCAAAATATTTTACAGTATTCTAGATTTAGCATAATGGGTGCTATTAGTGTCAGGAATACAGTTTTTTTTAAACATTTTATTGCAAAATTTTTAGTGTTAGATTTAATGTTCTGGGTGTATATAGTTTCATTAATATTACGATTCGTAGTAGAGGTTTTGGAATTTGCCATCATAACCCAGATTCGACTTGGGCAAGAGAAGACTGAACAGAGAACACATTAATAGAGAAGCATTTAGTACCTTGGATTGTTTGCTAAATTTCGAATAATCAAAATGTAATCCTTTTTTAGAATATTCTTGCTCGTAGATTCCGGTTTCGCTTGGTGTCTAAATTGATGCTTCAGTTAGCATTAAGAGACCACATGAGTGGAGTTTAGCAAAATGCTCGAAGTGTTACCATTTATTCGCTGCATGTTAATGGGCACCCTGCCATGTTTCAATGCTAACTTTAATTTTCCGATGACAAAGGCATTCTTTTAGCACTTTAAAAGGTTTGTTAACCCTCTCGCTGCGTCGTTATTTTATCAAAGTAGGTTAAAAATTAAGTATTCCTTTTATTATTATTATACATATTATATATATAGGCTTATTCTCTACAAACAAGAGATAACATCAAAACAATCACATTCGAAAAACACATAGACAGTAGGAAAATCACACAATGAAGGACATAAGAGTAACCGAAATTAAAAATTATAAAATGGATGCTGCAGTGTTATAAGCATTACTGACTTAGGACAGCTAATATATGAAATAATTTATATAAAAGTGGGGTTGAACATGTTTTTTGGCCAGCCAACCTTCCCCCTTTATGTACATAACACTGAGGAAAAACCAATAGAAAATAATGGATAGGAATATCTAAATCAATTACAATATACAGGTAACTTACCTAAAATTGCACTAACAAATGCAAAGCCCGCGCTAAATCTGAGTGCAATAAATAAGTTATTGCCAGATTCTGGACCCTAATGCAGATTTATATCAAGTGAAGGGCTGAAATGTAGCACTTAACAAAAGTATAAAAAGAATGGAAATAAAAATTAATAAGAGTTGCAAATTATAGCATGACTTTAATAACACTAGAGTAAATATGAATAAAATAATAATAAGAAATTTTATCTAATATTAGATTGTGGAGATAACTATAACTATGAAATATTTAAATTTATAGTAATAAACTATTATCAATCTCAAAATTTTTAATCCTAACTATTTTCAATAGCTTTATTCATATAACTATTAATAAAATTAAATGGGTATTTCTGATTTAAGCAATATTTAGTAAAATGTTTATAGTTATTTATAATGTCTGATTTTTTTGACACCTGAAATTTATTACCTTGTATATAATTAATAACAATATTTCTGAATATAGAAACATGTACATTACATGTACATTAAAAATTAATGTTAGGTATAAAATTGCCTTGTTTGCCAAAAATGATTATGCAATCTATATAACGATAAATATAATATTTAGAATTATTAATGTAACTACTTTCAAAATAATGTAAGTATAAATTGGCAAGACAGTTGCTCGCAGGGCCACCTTGTGGCAAACCTTTAATCTGCAGATAATAGTTACCTTTATGATATATATAGTTCTCTTTAAGTATAAACCTAAGTAGTGAACCAAATCTATCCTAATTAACATTATTAAATAAATTATCTTTATGTAAATTTACAAGTATATTGATCAAATCATCGATATTAATAGTGTTAAAGAGATCTTAAAAATCTAAACTATAGACTGAATAAATTTTTTGATCTTTCATGTTCAATAAGTGATTTACTATTTTTAAGAATGGCTGTGGATTTAAGTTTATTTATTGTATCATGCAATATTTCATGGAGAATTTTGCCTGTTTTGCTGATATATGTATTAAAACCATTTGTAACTGTCCTAAATCTATAACTGGGTCTTTATGAAACTTGGGAGTAAGAAATATATGTGGAAATTTAAAATTGTTATTAATTTGAATTCTTAACTGTTTATGAAAAGCCAAGATACGTTTATTTATTTCTCTATCAGAAACAGAAGACTTAATAAAAGCTGTATTATTATCGAAATAATTGTTGATCATTAAATTATAATAGTATTTACATATGAAGGCAAAGTTTCCTGGCACTTTATCAACATAAACTATAATAAATTTATTTTGCAAACCTTTAATCTCATTTTTAATATTATTAAAAAAGATTTTATTACATGTACCATAGTTATATATTTATTAAGCTGCTGTATAATTTTACCTTTGAATTCTGTGAAAGCCTCTATAGGCATACTATATTTAATAGCTATTTTGTATATAAATCACTCAATATCATTATATAACTGATCTTTTATAGTATTATTATTATTATTCGAAATCATTATTCTAAAACCACTACCTTTATTCATTATTTTTCTAAGATTATTGTCTTTTGCAATATTAAGGTCACCAGTAACAACAGGCTTGTGATGTTCATTTATGAATTCTTTAAATTCACTATATTTACATATTAAGTTATCTTGCTTTATAGGCACATTATAGGTAAAAATTGATCTACCTATTTTTTATTGTATTTAAAAGCTATTTTAATAGTATTTTTTTGTATTGGGAAAGATTACATGTGTTTTTTAAAATATTCAGAAAAATTAATACTATCATATGATTTATTCATATATAAAAGTGTACAGTATTCTATATGATAATCCTTCTTTACATTAACATTTATGTTATGTTTCAAAAATTTGTGAATGCCCTTAATAATATGCAAAGCATGGCAATTTTTAAATTTATTTGAAATTAGTACATCTTCTGTAATACATAATTCTGTCTTACTGAGTCCAAACATAAAAGATTTAATGTGTTTTATGTTAAAATTGTTATCAAAGCTATTACAAATATCTATAATACTATCTGAAAGGACTTTTTGGTCTCTACTTAATCTTTTAGTTCTAGCCCCTCTATTTTTTCTTTATAAGATATTATATTAATACCATTATTGTAATAATACTCTTGAGAATTTTGTTTAATTGCATTTAGAATATTTTTTCCTTAGTATAATACATTTAGTCC
>BMAV01005825.1:0-31509 GCA_019973955.1 Trichonephila inaurata madagascariensis | reverse complement strand
TTTTTTTGGCATTACGTCAAAAAAAGGGGGTTTTATTTGCAACTGATTCTATATAGCCGTGAGATTTACTTTATACGATGCAAAATTAGTATTATTTTATTAATACGATAATTAATGCAATAAAAATGCGATTAAATTCATAGTATTTTTTAAAATGTGAATAAAAGAAATCGATAAAATCCTAGCTGGGCACACTGTTGTTTTTGGCGCCATCTTTTTTCGCCAAATGTCGCCAAAAACCCATGTTTCAAAAAATGACGTCATGGACGAAAACGAAGAAAATCGGGGGTTGACGGTCTTCGGCGACAAAATTTTTGGTGCCAAAAATTTTGTCGCCAAGCAGTGTGCCCAGCTAGGATCCAACCAAGAATCTTGTACGTTTCCATTTTAGCTTCAAATGCAAAACTTTTAAGAGCTGTTGATGGTAACTCTACGTTGACCTATAAAGTGAACGCAGTCTTCATTCTTAATCAGTGTAATATCCAACTTAGGCATCCAGTGAAGCTTGCGGATTAATGTTAAAATTTTAAAGACTAGATTTTATAATTTTTTTACAGGTATACTTCTAGTCGCAATTTTTTGTCGGTGTATATTGCTATTTTCTGATTGGACAAACTAATTCAATTTATAAATTTGAGAGGAGCGAGGAACTCGATAATCCCATAAATAGTCGTATAGTGCTCTGATGCATCTTAAATCTGTCGAGACTCGATGTCCTCACATTGGTATGGTGTGGAAATTTAGAAAATAGGGTGTCAGCTCAGATGTCATCCTCGTCACTTAATCGTAGTTCATAATTACGAGGTCCGTCATTAATGGACCTTGTTTTGCTTTTGAGTTAAATAAATAATAAAGAACAGTTAAGGTTGCAAGCTTCGTGGGTGGAGGGTGGTTCTCAATTAAGTAATGCGTTGGAGTCATTGTTTCGGCATAGATAATTGAGCGGAATTGTAAAATTTGATGCAAATTTAATTGCATTAGGGGCCCCACTTGATGAAACATGCAATTTTGGAGAGTAAAAATCCATTCAAACGATGACCTTCTCACTTGATTACGGTTCAAAATTATGGGGTTATTTGCCATCTAGTCTCGTAGCTCGAGCAGTGATTTTCAACCGTTTTTTTTTTTTCGGTACACTTTTAACAATTTCAAAATTTGGCGGCACACTAACAATAAAAATAAGTTTAAAAGAGTTTTACTTATCTGTAGTACACTATGTTAAATAGTTTGATAATAATTTTCAATGTTAAGTAAAATAATATGCACGAAAAAGATAACGTTTATTGAGTAATTAATTACAAATTTAATTATAAGAATACATTTAATGCTAAGCTTGAACGTGATGATATTTGATAATTTCTTTTATACTTGGTAGTAAAAATGATAATGCTACTCTCGTTTCGTCCTCTACATTTAAGTCTTTATCTTTTTTACATATTTATATTTGTTAATGCTGAAAATCTAAAATTTTTTCAAATAAGATGTGAAAATTGTAAAAATTTTTAAAAAAGGCCTTTTTGTAAAATTTTGATAACGCCCCCCTAATTTTAATCCAAAATGAATTAATTGACTCTTCCGAAAGTTATGAAATTAAATCTCGATTATTACAGAGCGAAATTAGCTATTCCTCTTCAATTAAAGTCAATTAATGTACAGATATATCAGTTATTACAAATGGATTACGAACCCAATCAAATGTTTTTATACCTAAATTTGTGGAATAATGATAAATCACAGTTAAGAATTTTTAAAAAATTTGGCGGCACACTTCAAGAATTTGGCACAATGGCTGAGAATCACTGTCATAGAGATACCGTTAATTCACACCAATTAGCCAGTTAATAAATTTTACCAATAATTAAATAACTGTCAAAATATCTATTTTAAGCATCAAATTATATTGCAAAGGGTGTTTACTAGTCGGATTGGAACTGGATTTCGCATAGGGCCAATCTAGGTGGTGGTCTGAGGCAGCAGCAGTCAGGAAAAAATGGCCAACCAAGTACTTACAATAATATTTGATTTTGTAGTGTATTTCATCAAAGATAAAATTGTTAATATTTAATTGAATACGAGAGGGGAGGCCACAGGAATTATTCCTCTGGCGTAAGGCGTATAAATATGTAAACTCCCCCCCAAGTTAATATATATTTGAATATTCTTATTTTTAACTGAGCTTCCACATCTCAAAGTGAATTAGAATACCAGTATGTTGTAGATTACACGGAAACTTTTTATTACACTACATATCAATTTATGCACCTATTTCCCGATTTACACAGAAGATGGGCTCCTTAGAAAACTGTGAATCGAAATCATAGATTTTTTTACATAAAACCGTATAAATTGAAAACAATTTAATGTGCGTAATTCATTCACTTATTTTGAAGTAAAATAAAACTAATTTGTTGTTACTAATGCCACCTGTCTGACGTTAGATCGAGGCTCACGAAATTCATCGTGGAAAAGGGCTAGATGTACGCCTGTCGTTAGCCGTAGCTTTGAGCTCCATACAGGTGACAGTATGTTTTTGGCCCCGGTTTCCCCCCAATTTTGAAAAAACACCCCGGGACGGGGTCCACCTTAAAATGGTATCCATTTGGTTTGTTTTTTTAAAAGGGGTCTTCCCAACCACATCATTAATACATTTTCCATATTTTCTATTATAACATTTCCTACGTATAAAACCTTGCTCATACTCTTAAAAAAACTAGCTGCTACACTTTTTCCATGTCTTGCCTTTTACATGTCTTGTCTTTTCCTTATTGTCTTTATAGTGGCTCCATTCATGGAATAAAATTCAGCAACATCTGTTACTCTTTCTCCTTTAAGCAGGTGAACTAAAATTTCAGTTTTGCTTTCTAAAAATATAACCTTTCTTTTTAAATTTTCAAAAATTTCTTTTGGCATGTTAAGACACGCAAAGTTCTGAATTTTTTTTTAAATGCAACTGAAATTGTAACTGTTTATCGTTAACTAATAAAAAGGAAGTTTTAAAATTTATGAATAGAAAAATACTATGATCACCTTTTTGATGATGTAAAATTTTTACTACACTGAATCGCATAAACAGCAAGTTTGATTGTATAAACAAAATAGTAAATAGAACTAAAAAATGAGTAGCAATGTATGTTCCATTGTTATATCAAGCAAACGGAATTTCAAAAATATTACATTTTTTTTTTCTTTTTTAAATTCCGTATTTTACAAACCGTGTAAAAGATTAGGGGATATGTATGCCATGCATAACATGGAAATACATTATTTATGCATAAATAAAACTTTTTAATAGAAATTAAAAAATATTTCTGAAAACTTTTTATAATAAGCACAAATCTTGTTTAGCATTAAATATGTTTAACATGTGAACCTCATTGTTTTCGATCTTCAAATAGGTAAGCGCTCATTATGTACGTTGAATTCTTTCTTTACGCATAGCCCTGACCTCTGCTAACTAGTTGTAAATACAATACTAGTTTGGGATTCTCCTTTTGTTGAAAGTGCGAGTATTTTTGTTAATTTTGTCATTTCTAATTTCTTGAAATTCCTCTTCTCTGTAATTGCGAGTAGGGACGAGGATGATTTCCTTGACCTACATTTTGGGGAATCAAGTTTATCTTCATTTTAAAAGATTGCATTCTGTAAATCGAAATAAATGTTAATTTGAATGGTCGGAATTCGAATCTTGTTTACTACATCTGAATTGCATAATTTTATTTTCTTTATTTCTAAATTAGTTTCGCTTTTTGTGGTTGGGAAAATTGTGTATTTTGGTGTATAGGAAAGAAAGAAAAAAAAAAGTAAATATTATTCTTAGTGGCTCAAGAATGTTATGTTTTGAAGAAAAATATTCTATGTTATCTCGTACGTCATCAATAGATAACAGAAAAACAAGTATACTGTTTTAAAAGTAGTTATCGCCAAACCCAAAATATTGCCAAGGAAAATTAAAGTATATGAAAAGAAATAGAACTACTCTTCTACTAAAATATTACTTTGAAGAATATTATATTTTTCCATGAATTATATGATGTTACAAAGTTCATTTTATTCAACAATTGAATGTGTTAAAAAAAATGTTGAATATTAAGTCTGAAGTGGCGCAATTACTTTTTTTTCTTAGATGTATTTTTTTTTATAAGTATACATAAATCTCTTAAGAATTCATTTGAATTTTATAAAATTAATTCAATTACTGTCGAACCTCCATATAACGAACCACATTTTAGCGAATTTTTCTATTTTGCAAACTTAGTCCTTGAACCAAGAATATTTTATCTTTTTCTTAATAAACTAACCTCCAAATAGCAAAGTCCATTTTTTATTTAACGAACTTTTCTCTTGTGATTCAATTTTTACCCCTCCCTATTTTTAAGATATTTCAGGACATTTTCCAAATTCTCTCTTTTAGTACATTTTGATCAATGGCCTTGAACTGGTTTTACTAGGTGCATAACTCACCTAGAGCGATGAAACTTTTGCTATTTTTTCAAACAAACTCACAAGTAAAATTAATACATTTTATTAGTAAGTAAATTTAAGGGCACATGTGGAAGCGTATGCTTAAATTGTTGGTTGCAAAATGAGGAGTATGTTTAAAATTATTTGAAGGCTTAAAATTAGAAAATGTCGTGAAAAAAATTCCTTTATTTTAATATAAAATTATCTTTTAAAGTTGAAAATACAGTGTATTTCTGGACAATTTTTTTTCTTGTTTTCCTTGCAGATTTCTTTTTGATGGATATATAAAATACATAGAAATTACTTTTCAAAAAAGTGTAAATAATTACTTTTTTAAATAATATATAGTGTTTATGAATTTAAAATTTGTTTTATATGTGATCTCTAAAGTATATTAAAAGATGAATCTCTATTTAACAAATTTTCCATATAACGAACTTTAGTTCGGAAATTAGTGACTTCGTCTATACTTTAAGCCTGACTATACTTTATACATCTTTGAAACTTTAGTACGTACTTTTTTAAAGACTTTTAAATGGTGCTTTTTTAAACTTTTTTAAACTTTACAATTTTTTAGTTTTACGCTTCCCCTTCTATAACAATGAATTGGATGCAATAACGATGCACTTTGACGCTAAAACAACAAAGCGACTTTAATTATAAACTGTACAAATTATCAAGATAGGTATTGTATTTTGTATATGACAAACCCATGGAAGTCACTAGTAGTTTTACTAAACTCGTCTTTAATTTAGTATTGAAAATTATCAAATACTTTTTACCGAACTCGTACATTTATAAAATATCAAAATTTAATGTTAATTATTTTATTTTTTTAAATGCATTTTGTTTTTACTTCCTTTTGTAAAATTTACAATTATTTTAAATCTTTTTTTAAAGACTTTTATATGTCGCGCCTTCCCCCGGGGGTTTTCCGCCCCGGAGGGGGGCGCCCCCAATTTGAAAAACGCTGTTTCCCGCTGAATCAAAATTTTGAATCATACAACATACAATACTTGATATCAAAATATGTAACACCTTGTTTTTATTTTACGCAATAGATATAATCCAAACACTTAATAAACAATTATATGGGTTCTTTTAGGTTTTTCAAAAATTGTTTATTTGGTTTTTTAAAAAATCTTATTGATAAACTTTTTTCTTCGAAAGTTCTTTTTTAAAAGCTTACTTTAAATTTCGTGGAATAATTGTTTGTTATTTTTGGGTGTTTCAAAAATGAAAACAAAACAAGGATAAAATTTTTTTCCAATCGTTTCAATATTTAGAAAATTTTATTTCTACAAAAGGTGGGAAAATTTTAAAATTTTTGAATCCCCCCCCCCTTTTTTTAAATTTTGGGGAAAAAAAACCCTTTAGTACCGTTATGTACGTCATTAAATAATGTAATTACATAATTTAATTTAAAATTTCGGGGGCAAAAATTAATTTGTCCCTTTTTTTTGAGACAGAATTTGTGGCATAAAGAGTCGCGAATATGGAAAAATGCAAAAAAAAATATAATATGGTTAATTTTGAGAATGTACATGAAGTCCCTTTATTTTTTAAAATTGGTGAGGATTTGTTTTTGATTAGCGCATCTTGCCAGGATTTTGTGATAAATTAAACAGTATTATCTCAACTCTTTATTCAAAAATTATTGTACAGGAATACATTTTTTAAACGCCAAATTCTGCGGTAAAAATTATAAGAAATGGATCAGGACAGCGCAAATGCTCCTAAATTTTTTTGTATGGGCCAAAAATGTTGGAATTTTAAAAAAGTGAGACATTTTTTTTTTTTTAAACATTGGAAAATTTTTCTTTTGAGGGTTTGATTCAACCCAGCACCTTCCGATCCGAAAGGTACTTTTTTCGATCAAAAAGACGTTTTATTTAGATACCGCTACACTTGTATGGGAACACATCAAAGATAAATTAATGGAATTACATAATACTGTAAATTACGATTTTACAATTTGAGCGATATTATCAATTGTATAAATTGTACAATAGGGGGTTTTTCAGTTTGGGGGCACAGGTAACCCCCAAAAAAAAAATGACTGGAAAAGATAAATATATGAAATTATGTAAATTTTACTAAAATATTTCAATTTTGCTTTGCCTAAATAAAAATAAAAGCTTAAAATATCAGAAATATAACCTTAATTTATATATTAAATATAAATTAATTCATCTAAATTTAAATTCTATTTTTTTTAAAGTAAGAAAAATATGTCAATTTATCATGTAGCTTTTTAAATCAAACTTGTAGGAATAATTTTCTCATACTCTTAAGGACAATACTTGTGATCAACTGTTTTTGTTTAAATGCCTTTTCAAACACGTGATCCTAAATTGAGCAGCTTAAGTCTTTGCCAACCACATTCATTTCAACCTCCATTAAAGAAAACAATTTTCATATGAACTATATATAAAGTTGATGATCACAAAAAATTAAATATGTTAACCAATTGAAATAAAAAAGATGAAACAATTTACAAAATAAAGCAAAAAATAACTAGCAACCAAAAGTAAAAATTATATCAATATGTAAATAAAATGCGGTTAGAACTACTGCAAAAATAGATCGATTAATACAGTGATAAAAAAAATGATCAAGCTATGCGATCATTTTAGTTTCTTTTCTAAGGAATTGACCCCCCATTCCTCATAGTACCGGCTTTAAGAAACACTTTTTTAATAAATTGTTAGATTAATTTTTCATTATGTTAGTCTATGAGAATTATATACTTAATACGAACGTGTTTATCTTTATGTAGAAAGTGAAGGAACTGCTCTCCTGGACATCCTGGCCAACCGTCATCGCAAATGGCGATGTCGCCTTAGGGGAGAATTCATGGTCAATGGTCTCTACCTCACTCTGAAGAAGTTGGAAAAATGTGTGGCCTATGTCCAGCGACACACAGACTTCGGACCGGATATGAGTGTCAGGCAAACGTTACTTTTCACATCTCTGCTACAAGAGCCAGACAACAACAGGGGATTCGACACCAAGAGTAGGGTAAGTGATTTTTCGTGAAACTTCCTATAAAATATTTAACAGTAGCCAATATTGCTATATTCAGAATATTACGTAAATATAACCATAAGCAATTTAATCAAACCCTGAAATAAAGAAAATTAACAGATGAAACTTTTGTGTACGATGAAGGTCTAAACTCAATCTCTCTTAAATTATACTTAATAGCCTTGCTTTACGAAAGGCCGTGTAACTTTCTGTGGACTGGTGGCCAGCGCATCATGTGTTACGAACCCTATTGCCTCTAGACCCATCTTTTAGAGGAGCTGAAACATGTTAAATCTATCTTGGGTCAAAGAAGCAGGAGTGGAAACAAAGGGAGGGATGCCAGCTCAGGGGTCATCCTCGGCATTTGACCATGGTTCAAAATTATGAGTTCCATCGCCAAATAGCCCTCGTGCTTTATAATGACGTTAATAAACGTTCAGAAAAACTGTGGGTTCAAAAATTTTAGCTGGTTTTTCTATCGCACGATAGGTCGCGAAGTTTGTGTTCGATACCTCTGAAGATCGTGACAAAAATAAGTGGACTTTAAAATTTCGACCTGTTGGCAGTTTGAAGTTCTCTACCCTGTAATGTCGTCTCCTCTACTTGTGTATGATTCTAATTTAGGGTCCATTCTTAATAGTTCACTGCACATGTCTAAAGATGTTTTAATTCAGCAAAAGAAGAGTTAAAATGGATCTTATTCCACTATTTTGCGAATGCCAAGCACTCGATATGTTATACATAAGGATTGCCCAAATGAAAAGTGGACATATGTGATTGTGTCAGACTGAGTGCAACGACAGAATAGTCACCAAACATAGACACGAAGAATGGACGGAAGTGTACACCGCATACGGTGTTTAACAGTAAAACCTGTTAGTGGAAAGGGAATTAATCGAAAGTAAAGTGCCATATAGAGATGCCTCCAGATAGGAATAACGTGTGGTAATAGGATTTCTGGTTGCAGCAGGTGAGCTTAATGAGGACATCTAATGACGAATAGAGGCAGTCTATGTCAAGCACTGTTTAGGTTGAACGTCTGGAAACAGTTGGTGTAAAAGTTTTCGCGAGAAGGGCAGCAAACAGTATCGGATCTCCATGACAATACCCCCAACACGTCTTTCGTTTCCAAGGTAACTCTAAGAAATCCGTACGAAAATTTTAGAACACCCACCGTTCAGTTCGAATTTGTTACCCTGTGACTTCTAGTTTTTTAGGACTCTTAAAAGAGTATTATCTCTATTTGGACGATGAAGTGAAGGAAGCTGGACAGGACTTCTTTAAGAGAATCAACCACGTTCTTTCTAAAGTGAAGGAATAGACCTGCTACCGAAATGATGGAATCTGTGTTACAACACCCATGGCAATTTCTTTTCATTTCCAAGAAAGATCGATCTTTTAATTCAACTTTTCCACTTTTCGTTTGGGCAACCCTTATACAATTCAAATCGCTTTCTCGAATTTAACCAGGTATTACAATTTGTAAATATCTGTGGTTATAAATATTGCAATACATTATACTTGGAGGAATGCAACAATGAAAGTAAATATTAGAATTTCAGCAAGCAGCAGAGTAAACAATCAATCAATCACATCGTGTTCAACGTGAAATTCTTCAATACATGTTTGAGGTATTCGTCAATGGAATAGAAAAGCAAATTATCCGTACGTTCCATTCAACCTTAAAGCCCTATTGCTGGAGGAACATCTTAATCCGTTCGAGACCTTCGTGCTCGTTAGCGTGTGTAAATACCCATTGTTTCCTCGGGATTATGGGGAATCGAACCTTTTATTTTAGATCCAGTGGAAAGACTGGGTTACGTGCGTCACTCTGCCGAGCAGGAGACAGACGGGTGAACTTGGTTCGAGGGTAACTGTTCGCTGCGTGAGAATGGAATGTTTTTGCGAACGCTCTTCTTTTTTCTTTTCTTTTTCTGGAAATAACGAGATTTGGGAGTTCTGTCTCAGCATGCCAAATAGGAGAAAATAAATCTCTGAAAGGGAGGACCATTAGAACAAAATATACAAAGACTTATTTCTAAAAATATAAGCTTTAATGCTTAGAAATTTGACGCGGTATAGTGCGTTTTCCTTGAAAACAAACTCTGATTATAAAAATACTTTAAAGAGAAATTTATGTCCAAATTTACTTTTTAGTCTACATAAATTTCAAATGGTTCTTACCTTTTTATTGACTTTTAGCTTAGTATTGCAACAATCATTTGTGGCCGCGGTAGCCGAGTGGTCAAGGTATCGGATCGTGGCTTGCCTTGTTACGAGTTCGAGCTTAGTACCACTAAAGACCTGCCGTGTAGGGGAACGATGCACGTAAATCTGTTGAGAGCTCAAACGCGCTCCCGTTGGTGTGGTAGTTAGGAGAGGGGGTGTCAACTCGGGTGTCGTCCACATCACTTGACCATAATTCAAAATTACGTGGTCCGTCGGCAAAAGCCCTCGTGTAGCTAAACAGAGAGACGTTAATATTCATTCATTCATGGGACATTCAGTTCTAACGTGTTTTTAAACCGAAAGTCTTGTACTAAGAACATAAAATATTGTGCCTTTAACTAGCAAAATTTCTCAAAACTATTTAAAGCGGTGAGAAACTTTAATCTACTGTTATCCGAATTACTTTTATACATTAATATTTACTACATAATCCGTAATTTATTTTAGAATTGGAGCAAAGCTAATAAGACACTATATATTTTAGCACTTATATAATCAATATCTTTTTCATTTACATTAATAATTACAATGTTTTAGTTTTCATGTATTTGAATTTAAAACATTAAAGAAATTACAATTTTATTATAATTTTGACTTCTAACTAAAAATATCAGACGATATTTAAAATTTAGAAATTTAGAATTTATATATACTCTCAAATTCTACAATATCTTATAGTAAACTTACTTGATGTACATTAAACTTAATTCGATAGTATAAAAGTGTTTTAAATCGATACTTTATATTTTCTATACCAAGAAATTCGATACTTTACATTTTCTACAAGAGAATCTAAGAAATTCTTCGCTCTATTGATAAATATTTAAAATTATATACTGATAATACATTTCATTAGTTTGATAAAATATTTATGTACAGCGGTAAATCCAATTATTCCTTATTAGCAAATCTGTGAGGCAGTTACACTTTCTCTCTTATGACTAATATCTCTATTCGTTTTTGATAAAAATAATGTATAGGATGCACGCCAAATTTGGCGATGTTATAACTTTCACTATATTTTCATTATATTATTGTTTTGTTTGGTTGATTGATGAGGGATATAGAACAATACGTACTATTCTCCCTTTAAAACAAAGTTCTATTAGCTTAATACATATAATCTTTCATCTTCTATACAAAAACTGAACACTCACTTCCTTTTCCAAAAATTTCTGGAAGTGGAGTTGTCCTGTGGATGGCTCTTGAGGATATTTATCAGAATAATTAGAATTAGAATTGCATTTTTCACAGGATAAAATAGGCTATTATGTTATTTATGCTGGTATGTTGATAACCTTTGTTTGGTGACCTATTTATTTTAAAAGGCGTCAAACAATCGTTTTTAACGATTTAATCCTATTTTATTTAGGTAAAATGCATTCAAATAAATTTAAAACATTGATTCCATATTTTTGAACCATTTTTATTTTCTGTTGAAATATTTTGAAGTCTTAAGTCAAAGTGGATAATATTCCAATCTAATGAGAGAAATTTTGAATATTTTTTCCAGATTAACGCTCTGATTGAAGACTTGGGTCTTGGACAAGTGAAACACACAAGAGTGTCGGATCTCACAGAATCGGAAAAAAGGCGACTTAATGTGGCGTCTCAACTCTTGTTGGATACAGGTAAACAATCCATACATTACATACTTCCTGTAAAACGTCTATTGGATCCTTAAAATATCCACTTGTGGTCTAGTATACTTTTTGCATGTAATAAAACATCTGAAAAGTTCGGGGATTGTATGAGAAATTTTCTTTAATTGTTCATAGTTATATTTCTAAGAATATGTGAAGAAAGTTTAATATACTGTTACGTTGATCGGGTATCGAGGATTTTATGCAAAATAGTCACAAAGAAAAATAACAGTTTTTTAAGAGCGTTGAGATTTTATTATCGCGGAGATGCAATTCTTTAAATACAGGATTCAGCAGCAATATTCACAGAATAAATCCCAGAAGGTCTTCACACCTTCCACAGCACTTAAACACAATGATCAGTGTTTAAAATACAAATATGTAAAGGATTATTCACACACACACACAAGTATAGCCGAGCTAATCAGTTATCTTTAGTCAAAACAACGCTCACTAATCGCTGGTTGAATCAAGACTGCCTCGTTGCGGCTAACACCGCTCTATTTATAGACCCGGCGGAAACTTCCAGAAAAAGCCGAATGCGTCATAAAGCGCGAAATTAGTGGAGAAACCCACTAATTTCTAGAAGAATCCATATGGTCCCGAAATCGCCAAAGTCACCAATTGGCGGCCAACTTGGTTCTATCGCCAAATTCTCATTGAATCGCCACTATAGCGTAAGGGACGGCATTGCTTGTGAATAGTACAATTTTAACATAAAATAAATATAACATAGAGTGATATAAATGCATTACACATAAAAATACAAATTTTTTACACTATTTACACAAAATTCGTAACAATATCTAGCTTTAGAGTAGGACCAGTACTGCAGTTTCGGGAAATTCGAAATTCATTGTATATTCATTCACATCTGTACATAATATCCAATTAACCTAACGTTTAAAGCGAGACAACCCACTTAATTACATGTGGAAACGTGGTTTTATTGATTTTAATATTGACACATCCACACCTTTTAGCCACGCCCCCATTGATTCTTTTAATCATGTTGACTACCGGAAGGAATTATTGACCATATACTAAGCATAGTAGCCACCCGGAATTACTCGGACATCTGGCACTTGAAGTCGTAAATTATGTACTAGATCAGGCCTCGATAATTTATGCAGACGGTAGCCATTGGGATACGGGCAGAGCAGGGAGTGATATATTTAGTAACACTAAAGGAAGTGATAATAAAATCAGCATCAAGAATGCTGACCACTATTCCATCTTTAGATCGGAACTCATTGCTGTCAGTGGTGATCTCGATCATGCTCTCAACTCGGATAAGGGCAGTATCTAGATCCTGACAGACAGCAGGAGCTTCATCCAATATTTGAAGAATTGGCCAAAGATAATGGGCAGCACTGGTCTGGATATTATCACAGGCTGGTCTGGATAGAGCTTTGGCCAGAGGATACAAGCATGTTTTCAGTGGATACCGTCGCATGTGGGTGTGCTTGGGAACAAGACCGCTGATGAGCTGGTTGGTATGGGTTGTGATCTCCCTGACCCCAGTTTCTCCGATTGAGGGAAGGAATTTCAGAATGGCTCTGCAGAGTTAAAATGAATCAGACTTGGCAGAACTCTCCTGCTCACCACTAGTACGCAGCTAAGAGTCCTGGCATATCTCTACAGTGCAGGAGATCTATGGCTCTTTAGGCACCCTTGGCGCACTTTAGAAGTGATCACCTTTGTGCAGGGGTGAACTCTTTCTCTCTTAATCTGCTCTCTCCCTGCTTCTCTTGCTCATCTTCTGGACAGCTGGGGCATTTCCCTGGGACAGTTGTTTGGTAATCAAGACCTGGTTTGTGGCATTCTTATGCAAAAATTCTATATGGACTTGGTGTAGGCTTTCCTGCTCAAAGGGGATTTGAAACAGCAATAACATATCCAAAGTGCATTTTGAGCTAATCTTTTTCTTTGCCGTAATGAAGCGTATTATTTGAATTAGTGTCTGGTATAGAAGTATTTAAAAGTTGCTATAAAAGAGATTCTGATGTATGTGAAAAAGAACTGGAAATATCTTATTAATTGAAGATGTAATTACTCAATGGGAATACCGAAACACACAATGATTATTTATCAATAGAGATAGAAAAAGTTTATATATAAAATTCTGCAACGAAAATTTAACCATTATAATATTTTCTTCTATTGAGACAAGGTTATCAATATCATAAACTCTTTTATTCCATTTTAAACCGTTTAAAGATAAAATTTGATTTTAAAAATAAGTGACTTGTCATTCGGGGCAATTGTTTGAAATTATTGGAAGTAAGCATCCTTAAGAAGGTTCTATATTGGGCTTTAATATGAAGAGTTTAATATTACAAATATTAATAAACCTCAACATTGAAATTCAACGTTAAATAACTTTAAAAATGAAATAATTTTAAACAGGAATTTAAAAAGCATTGAATAAATTTTGGATGTGTTTTTAGCTGAATCGGTTTTCAAAATTTAATCTTAATTTTTCAAGATATCATGATGTGGGTTTTAAAATATGGTAATATATAATTAAAATCGTTCTTTTCTTCCAGCATGTTCATCTAAATCAATACTTACTGGTGTTTATGTACATATGTATCTTATATTTCTTACAGTAAAGATTTTTCTAGTATTTGAATTCCAATATTTTTTTCCATTTCTTCCAGATATCGTATTATTGGACCAGCCTACTAAAGGAATGGATATATTTGACACTTTCTTCTTAGTCGAATACCTACGCCAGTGGGCAGCTAGAGGCAGAATCGTCATTATGACAATACATCCCCCTACTTACGAAATATTCACAATGATATCTCGAGGTATTTTTTTTCTGTCAAATTTATTTTATTAGTTTCCGTGAAAAATGCCTAAATGCCAATTTCAATTATTTGAATATATATAAATAGTCTTATTTTATTTTATTTAACTTCTAAAACATGTGTCAGTATCTGTAGGTTAGATTGAATGCAGTATTGTTTAATTTAATAGCAAACGACATGAAGAAATTTGGCGAGTTCTGTAAATTTTTTGGTATTTGCGTATGATACCGTCGGCCAGTGTCGTTGAATGAAAAGACATCACCAAATTTAACTATATGTAGCTAGTAATTGGAAACCGTTCCCGTGCATGTTTAAACAAAATAACAATGACAGTATTAGGCAAGATTTTTTTGAACAGATGATGTCTTAAATTAGTCGATGGTAAATACGTAAATTCCAATTTTTTTCATGCAATATAAATATATGCAATTAAAAAATAGCACCGTGTTAAAGGTGCTATTTTGTTTAATTTTATTCGGGAAAAGATTACCCGAATGAGATCTTTGAAAAGATTTTTTTAAAAGGAATCTGGTTTTACTCATTCGTACTAGCTCTTGCTCGTCTCTAATTGATTTAGTAAAAAATATACAGTTATTTTTAAAATCTTCTGTTTGAGAGTTTAAATCTCATTAAAAAGATCTTATCAAACTTTTCTCTTTTTAGTGGCCATGATTTCCACGGGAAGAATGCTGTACTTTGGCAAACGAAGAGATATGTTGCCTTATTTTGCCTACATAGATTTTCCTTGCCCAGCCTATAAAAATCCATCAGATTATTACCGTAAGTATATTTTATGATGATCTTTATTTTTTTAACTAGAGTTAACTATAGGATTGACGAGTATACTCTTCATGCGTAAAAAGTAATGACCATTGGGTATTTAAGTTGTAATTTTTGAGGAAAAACAAAGCATTCTCAAATGTCGAGATGCTTAGAATGTTTCGAAGCCAGGCCCGGAGTAAAACAAATAAATAAAAATATGAAAAATTTAAGAAACTCGTGCGTCCCCGTATGTACTGGCTGAAAAAGTGTATAAGTTCGCATAACGGATTTATTTATGTACGATGATAATGTTTTCTAGATGTTAGCCAGGGGCGTAGCTACCGCCGTATCAATGATACGGGGCCCCAACATGTGTAACTACAGTCCCACTAACAGGGCTCCCACATAAAATAGGGACCCGAAGGAATTTTGATACATGATACATTTTGATTTATAACCGAGTTCCCTCTGATATGGTCCGCCATGGGACAAATGCGTGGCGCCTTTCAGGTGCTCAGCCCATTGATGGCTGTTGGCCTTAAGTTACTTAGCTATCTAATGGTGTAAATGCAAATTTTTTGATGTTACCATGTGTTGACATTAGAGCAGCGTTTCTCAAACTGTGGGGCCAGCCCCCTAGGGGGCGTGATAACTCTACAAGGGGGCCGCGAGTATATTGAAGAGTCGAAAGCAGAAGATTATTTAACAAACTGTTAATTTACTGAAGGTAAACAAACAATATATATTCTGACATAATAAAAAATAAAATACACTTTTATACTGATATAATATACTTATAAATGTAGTGCACAATGTATTTTATAATTAATTTAACAGTACTAAGAACAAGGTAACTAATTATCAGTGACCCCATGGGCTTGTCTTATATAAAATTATATACAAAAATCAACACTTATCTTGATCACATTTGAATGGTCTATAATTAATCCCTTAACTGCCGATTAAAAGTTATGCCATTCGCTCTCCAATACCACCATTTTCCACCTAGGTGCGCGTATGTGATGTATAGGGGGAGAATAAAAATAAGTAAACCATTCCGAAGCCAGGTAAGTCCTTTGCAAACACTGTCAATGTCTTTTTATTGCATTTCAAGGCCTTTGGAGTAATTTTATCAAAAAATCGCTTGGAAAGATGT
Source organism: Trichonephila inaurata madagascariensis (assembly GCA_019973955.1). Classification (NCBI taxonomy): domain Eukaryota; kingdom Metazoa; phylum Arthropoda; class Arachnida; order Araneae; family Nephilidae; genus Trichonephila; species Trichonephila inaurata. The sequence goes on along the minus strand of BMAV01005825.1, from coordinate 15,415 downwards.
ATGTATACGTCCGGGGTAATTAACGCTTTGGCTGAGAGAGGAGTTTATATACGTTGGAGGTAATTAATAGGTTAAAGTCGTATTGCAGCTTTAGAGTCAAAGTAGTGCATTAGAGTAATGGTCCAATGCCATGCTGGCTAAAGAACAGTTATTTTATTGGGGTGGAAAAGGTAAGGATGCTTTCTGGTAAGAGGACTATGATCAACCCTACATGTGTTTAGGTCTCTCAATCGGAGAATTTTGACGGCCATTAAAATTCATAGATATCCATAGAAACTTACGGTCGAAAGGACCTTGGGCCTCATGAACCAGCGATCGTTTAAATTACTTTTATAGCCCGCATAGACCCCACGTACAATAAGTAAGCATTAGTGGGCCAATTTCCGGCAAATAATTAGTAATTTCATAAAATAAACCCATCTTTTTGATCCACTATTTAAACAATGACACTTACTCTGTGATTGACGAATATACTCGTCATAGCTCGATTTTTGTGACACGCATAGTTGCTCGCTCTCAAACGGGGCGCCACAATTAACTGGTTAGTTAGTACTTCGATGACAAAGGGTTTTTTGTAATAGAACGCAATAAACAACTCCTGACTCTAAATTCAAATAGCAGGTCTTATTAACTGATTCTAGAATTACATTGGCATATTACAAAGTAAGGAATGAAAATCAATTTTAAGAACTCAACGGCATGTTCTCGGTAAATATATGCTAAACAACTTTAAGTGTTCCCGTTCAAAAGTATTAAATTTTTTAATTGGCAAAATATAGATTATTTTTATGGATAAATTTAATATGGTTAAATTGATTATTCTACTCTTTTTGTAATGTAAATGACTGTATGTGAAGTGATTACAAATACAAGTGAAGTTTGTATTGAAAATAATTGTTTCGATATCTAATCAGTTTTTACTTAAAACTAAATATTCTTTAAAGTGTATGTGTGACTTAAATTTTATGTACATGATGTTAACAGTATCAATTCAAATTTTTACTTGTTTGTACTTAATAATAATGAATCTTGTTTTAAACAGTTATTCGACTAAATCACTTAAACTTAAAATGAGGAATATAATTAAAGAGAAATTAAGTATAATTAAAGAAAATATAATTTAAATCTATAAACGAAATAACTCTACCAGAATTCTATTTCTTTCCAACTTTCTTGTTTTGGATCATTAAGGCTGTTTTTGGTTAACGTTAAAGAATACGACCCGAATTTGGAACATTTTTTCAGATATAAAAGAAATGAAAAAATTTTATATTCTTTTTTTCTACTTTAAACAGCAGTATTTATCATACTTCCCTTTTTTTAACCGAGTTGATTCACTTTTCTGGTAAAAAAATGTGCGTGTTTTTCCTATACGAAATTTTAAAAGGGGGCTACGCCTTCACGTATTAAAAAAAAAAAAATATTCATGGTATTTTGAAATTTTTTAAAAAACACTATTGTTACAGAGATGAGCTAAGAATTTGGGAAATTTCCCTGGAAATTGAGCATTTTTCTGTTTTAAAATGGTTCACGAGTTGCTCTCGTACTTTTTGAAAACACCTTAAAAATTCCAAAATCTAAAAAACCAAAAAATAAGGAAATTTCAAAATTTTCCATGATAAAAGCTTCATAAATCTTTTAGTTTAATATCTTTTAACTTGTAAGGCATCTAAATATACAGATAAAAATTTAGAGTATGTAATTGTTGCATTCAGGCTAATTTATCTTGTCAGTTTTTATACAATTGGTCCGAGAACATTTAAATTAACACCGATCCTTTTCAGTCGACTTGGTGACGTTGGACAACTTATCCGCGGAAGCAATGCTGGAATCGAGCCAACGAGTGGAGAATTTGGTGGAAATTTTCAGAAGAAGGCAAGAGCCACTTTTGGACCCCGGCCCCGGGTGCCTGCCACATTAAAACCAATATTCAAAAAAGTTCTCACATTGTGGATGTAAGTCGACCATTAAATTAAATTAAAAGTTACAAGCAATTAAAATAAAATTTAAGTAATAGTCGTTATATATATATATATATATATATATATATATATATATATATATGATTATTGTTGACAATTTGGAAATGCATCTAGTTATATTGTGTAATCTAGTGATATATCATCCAGTTATCTATCTAGTTATACTAACATCTAGTTTTGTGTAGATATATCCAAAGTGGATGCGTGATCAGAATAACGGGTTTTGGCTAACTAGAAGTTGAAGATAAAAATAGAGCTTTATTATATAATATATAAGACATGATGATGTACTGATTAAATATCCTGCATAGCAGAAAAAGATATTCTGAAACCGAAAACAAAGAACAGCAAACAAAACAACTTCTTTAAAAAAATTCAATTGACCAAAATGGAAGACTACTATGCCTTCTAAAGCTATTACCGACTTAGGACAATGAAGTAGGGTTCAGCTTGCCTTATAAAATCCTACCCATCCCCTTTAGCAGATAACTTATTGCACAAGAAAAAAAATTGTAGAAATTAAACAAAGATTGAAAAACTTAAGCCTAAAAATTTCTACGTATGACCAAACATTAATCTACAAAGCAATAACACTAAAAAGAAAGGCTATTATATATCTATGGAATTAGTAGCAAAAAAATATGTTCAATAAACCTCAGTTAATATGGACCCTTTAGTCTGGAAAACCATTAGGTCATGTAATCAGTAAACATAGGTGTCATGTTCTAAGTAGTTCATCCGGGCTCTAAGTCTTCAAGTTGTCTTAATATCGAAGTTTAAAAAAATGAATCTTCGTCACTTAACTAACATGAAAACTTACGAGGTCCATCAACAGTAGCCATTGCACTGCTACTGAGAATAATCAACCAACCGATTTAGCAAATATGCAATGTATTACTTTAAATTCTTTCTTCCCCAAATACATACCATTTTGCTTTCTTATCCTAAAAAACATGCTATTTTTACTGAACAGAATACTTAGTTAAGCAGTTAGGCTGATTCCGTAGAATATTCTGTTTAATCCAGATAACTTGAGTCCCAATTTGTTCAGATTAATGAATTCCTGCTATATGTATAATACAAAATTGAAATATTTTGCTACAAAATATTATTAGGTACTTCTGTACTTTGGGCTATCTGAAACTTTTATTAGACATAAAATTCATGCTCACACTTGATGAAAGGCTTTATACAACTTAAACAACGAAGCAAATACATTAATGTTGAAATTTTGATTTTTCTAGAGATAATTTTCATTTTACAAGCGTTGTTTTATTTTAAAAATCTATGCGAACATTTTAAGGTCTTCGTGTTTAAAGAACTTGATGTATTTAGATTCTTATTTTTATAATGGATGAGTACGATTATTATCGATCTAGCAGCGGAATTTACATCAAATCGCAAGACCATTTCTTAAGAATCCAGAGGAGAAATCCGGACGGTTGCTCAGTTTTTCGCAGTGAGCCAATAGCCATTGATGAGGTTTTGCCTTGAATCTCTTCCCAAAAGGAAAAGAGATTTGGGTATGTCTGATAGTAGAAATGCAATACAGCACTTTTCCAAACAAAAGGGAGAGAAGGTTGGGTGTCATTTCTCACCGTTAAAACAACTTTCCACATCGCATCAAATTATCTGCACATGGATTTCCTCTCACTTAGATCAGAAAAAGATTGGGACACTTTGGGGGTGGCGCTTGCGAGGTACCAGAGCCGTTTGCACCCCCCACCTTTTTTGGGGATTTTCAAAACAAAACACCGAATAAGACCGCTTGATTATCCCCAGAGCACCATTGGTATCGGTGTTCTCGTCCTGGGGGCTCTCTGGCTACGGTTTTACCAGACAGGATCAAATTCCTTTAGCCCGCTTTAAATGACCCCTTTTAAAAAAATGAAATTTTCCGAAGGTGGAGCTTTAAATGTGCAGAATTTTTTCATCTGAGCTGGGCCTGCTCCTCCCCAACCCCACATCCCTCAACGGATTTAGAGGCGATCCCCCTTGCTGTTGGATTTTTTGAAAATGTACGATGTCATGGACCTGGTCTAGCACTGCTGACCGATGGGGGCGTGTAACAACAACACAATGGAGGAGTTCATTCAATCATAAATTAATAACAAAATTGCTTTATATTTTTTGGCGTACAAATAGATTCAAAACCGTAGTCATAAATTAAAGAAATTTAAGTATAAATATTTGATTTTTAAAAACAGCAGAAAGTTTAAAGTTCAATTATCAATCTAATAAGTTTTTATGTGGATTAATAAATATGAAATGATGCAGATACTATATGCTGTAACGTTTTCTAGTCGGCTTCTTTTTGTGGATAGGATAACCACGTTCTTATACAAATGTGCACCCTTAAAATATCGCGAGGTCTTGTCTTTGGTCATCTCCCCGGCAACCTTTTACACCGTGAGAACCCCCTACTCCACCCAGGATAAAGAGGCCGACCGCTATCATCCCAAGACCCTAGAGGGGGGGCAGAGAAGTCTATTGGAAAACTTCGAAAGCGGAACAGATGTATCTCCTCCCTCACAAACAACAGAATTCGAACTCTCATGAACTAACCAATCTTTTTAATAACTTCGATGTATATACTGTAGTTAATAGCTATGACGTAAATAAATCAAGTATTTAAATTAATAAATATCACGCGCTACCATTATATTTCTCAAACATCATAATGGGTTTTTACTCAAGTCTATTAAATATATTTTCTGAACTAAATCTCTTGATTCTTTTTTACTTCAATTTACACTTTATTATCCTATTCTACACTGCATCAGCAGGATCTCATTCATCCTTTATCTGTTTATAGGTTTTGATCTAAAATTTCCTTCAAGTTGGGGATTTTTTTGGGGAAATTCCCGGTGCCCTCATGTCCGTTTGCATCGGGACGGCCTTCTGGAATGTAAGGAGCGGTCGAGAACAGGAGCAGGTTGAGGACAGGTTTGGGGTTTTAATATCATCTCGCCCCGCCATATAAAAACTTTTTATACAATAACAAGTGGTAAGTTTCGAAATAAATTTGTATTCATAGATCGTTATTGATAACTAATAATTGTCTATAACTCAATGCATATATCATAGTTTTATTATTAATGCTAAATGTATGTAAGAACTTATTGGATTTAAATGATATATGTAAAATGGACGAGAAGCCCAGTGGTTGAGTGGTAGTATGTCACGCTTCCAACCCGCAGGTACGTTGTTCAAATCCCTGACTGGGCAAGGTCGACTCAGCCTTTCATCCCTTCAGTGGGTCGATAAAATGAGAACCAAGCTTGCTTAGAACTGAACGCTGGGGGGTTTCACGTCAGACCCACCACTTGACTGAAGCATCTTCACATGCACCTCAGTGCCTAAGGTCATGAAAGATGATATAGGCATAGAGGGCCTTGGCCCTTTTGGGCTGTTGTGCCACTGAGTTCAGTTTACGTAAAATGGACACACAAATCTTTGATATATGTTGTTATCGTGCAAATATAGATTTAGTTAGTCTATAGTTTAATCTATAAATTATTAATCTATAAACTATTATTAATTTATTGGTTTTGAATCTGTTTTTTCTATGTATATTTCTTTTCTCCTTGGAATTTATAAGTTTGTTTTGGTAGAATTTGTCATTTTTAAAAAAATTATTTAACTACTGGGTTTTCTAAATATATCACTAACAAAGAGAGGCGATTTTTCCCCAAAAAAACTCATTCGAAATGCTTTTGAAATTTTGAAACCAAGCAATCAAAATAATCAAAACTCGTCTTGCGATTCTTTTTACTTAAAATAAGAAATACTTTACTTGAAAATGTCAAGTTTTAATCGTAAAGAACATTTTTGATGAAGAAAAAAAATAATCTTAAGAAAAAAAGGATCAAAACAAGACTTGTTGAGAAGAGCGAGTTTCAACACATATTAATAAAATTAATAAATAAAACGTTAATTGGAAATTTTTATTTAAATAATCTTGTTGCCAGTGATAAATAACTACTATATCAATTTTGTAATCAATTGTAATTTTGGCTAATTTTCCCCACTTTCCTTTAAATAATTTGGTACTTAATACCATCGACCAATTTCGCCAAATGGAAAGACGTCGCCAATTCAAAAATATGTTACCAAATATAGTCATCATTATAAGTAGTGTGTTCTAACATGTGGGGAAAGGTTTTTCTTTATTTGGTTACATATCGCGGTATTTGGCAACGTCTTTCGATCAGACGAAATTGATTGACGGTATAATACGTAAGTACCACTGATTTCCAGTTATGACCTTGCATTATAAAATTATTTATTTGCTTTTTCTATCGTCGGTACAGAGATTGTGTTGTATAGAAGGTTCTAAACTGCATTGTGTGTTATTTCTTTACAGCTTGGCGAGAAAAATCTATAGTCATTCGAGATACAAGAGAAAGGCTGTATCACAAATTTACTTATGCTATTTGTAAAGTACGTATTGTAATCTTGACTGTATTGATACTCTTATTTTCTTAAATTTTATATTTTTATGTGAAAATCAGTTTGAAATCTAAATGTGCATAATGTTTCCAAATCAGCAAGAACTATTGAATTATAATAATGTATTCAATTTATTGGTACTGCTAATTGTAAGTAAAACTGGAAAAGAAAGATTTTTTTAATTCTGTCTTAAAATTCGAAAAGAGAATGCACATACAATTTTATTAATTGTGCATTAACTGTTCAGAAAAACATTTAAGAGTACATTCAAGCATGCAAAAATTTAATTTTGTAATTAAAAAAAGTATCAACCTAATGTTTGCAAATAGAAATTTATATTGATGTCGATTTACTTAAAGAATGACCAAAACTCGACACATTTTCTCAAATTGAAAAATACTTCAGCATTAGCATTACGTTTTGACCTTTTTCTGTAGAGTAGCATATTCCATTATAAAAGTCCTATTGATTTATACTGGAATCAGTCCATTTTTTTTCGGCATAAAACATATTCCATGCTTTTTCTTGTGCTCTGAACCAAATTATTTTAATATTACCAGTTAAAATAAAAAGGGACATGTTTCAAATATTCCTGCAATTATACAGATGTAGTTTCTTCTTTCCTGTGTCCTCCAGTTTTTTGACTCAGTCAGATGAGATCAATGAAGCTGATGACTCTCAAAAAATCGATTTTGCACAGTATTGCATAGTGGCGTAACGTACACCCCCGCATTGGGAAGGGGGTTCCAAACCCTGACTGACGCTAAGTACGTAAGATCCAGCTTGGGGCCTGAAACCTGACTTTGCAGGTAGGCCTGGGGCGTAGTACCGCCGTATCAGTGATACGAGGCCCCCAAGTCACAGGGGCCCCAACATGTGTAACCACAGTCCCACAACAGGGCTCCCATTTCTAAAAAAGGGCCTCGAAGGAATTTTGATACAGGGCCCCCTTGGAGCTAGTGAGAGCTAGCTCGGAGCTCTACGCCAGTGGGGGGGGGCTAATATTCTCAGTTACGCCACTGGTATTGCAATGCATTTCCTCTCTGGTGAGGCCTATGCAATCTAAAAGATGCTCAGAAGCCTCATGAGTATGGTATTTAAAGTAGGTGGGAAAACCTTTGTTTTCAGATAATGCCAGCAGATGTAGTTTGGTTATATGTATAACCGAGTGAGAATGTTTGCGATTTTTTTTTGGGGAGCAATACATTATCATTTTGCCCCCTTGGCCTTCCCGACGGTAGTAATACTTATATGAAGCCTAACATTTTTAAAAAACCTTTTTGTGACCAAGGTAGCCGAGTGGTCATGGTCATGTGCTTTGGCCCAGAGTCGTGAAGTTCCTGGTACCACCGAAAAATGCCGTAGGGGGGGCTTTATGCTTTAAAACTCAATGTCCTCAAGTTGGTGCGGTATGGAAGTTTGGGATAGAATCCCATGTATATTTAATCTTTATCACTAGACCTTTGTTCGAAAATTAAGAATCTTTTCGCCAGATAATTCTTACGCAAAAGAGCAGCTTTAAAAAAAATCAAACAATAATCAACTCGGAAAGAAACAAGCCAGAATGCGCCAATCTTGTATTGAAAATAAGTGGCATAGCTGTAACGAAAAAGTACAGGAATAATTTCTATACGTAACGTAAAGGGAAGTGAGAAATAAATGCCCTTCTATTTATTTTTGCTATGCATTATCATTGCCAAATACTTATATACGAATAGGAAATAAATGTTGGGGGAATAGAAGAAAACTTAGCTTTTGAACATTTTAAATTTATTGCTATGTTTACTATTTGCAAGAGACAAATATTTTATTCAGCAATAAAAACATAGACTTTTTCTTATTCCAGTTGACCTATAGCTTGATACCTGCAGCTGCAGTTGCGGTGGCCTATGCTGTTCCTGCCTATTCAATGGCCGGGCTCCAAACAACATCCAGAGTCCGTCCTTTTGGTGTTTACATCGGCTACATGATCCTCTACTTGCTCACTCTCCGTATGATGGCTCTCGCCTGCTCCTGGGCGTGTTCCACTCGCCATTTGGCTGCCACGTGGACAGGATTCCTCTTCACCATCTTGTCTTTAGTGGCTGGATATAGTATCCATCCCCTTGATATATCCATCATGTTTTCTTGGGCACAGTGGGTATCTCCCGTTCATTGGATCTACAACCTATTGGTGCAGAACGAGTTTAACTCCTCCCTCAGTGAAGATATAAGGTACTCATGCACTCGAAACCCTGTGGTTCAGCAAGAAAACGCTATTCTTATGAGAGCAGAATGTGGAATGCCAACAGACTCGGATGCTTTGAAATTCCATGGTGTGCAAGAGCAGTGGCCTCTGTACCAACCAATCAGCATCGTTATAGTGTTCCATGCAATATGTCTGGTGGTTGGTCTGTTTCTTTTCTTAACTGTTAGCCATTCGAAGAAAAAACGACCGGAAAGAGAACGAACGTAAATGTTATATCGGCTATCGACTGCTTGTATTTTGATGAGTTTTGAAAAAGCTTTTGACAAATGCTCATTCTTTTGAACTGAAATTATTTTAGACTTGATGCCATTTTTTACGTGTGTAATTTTTAAACAAGAATGAGAATCTATTTAAATACTTACATCAGGGAGCATGGTAGGGATTTTACAATGCGAATTTTTTAATACTTAATACTTAATGAGGATGCTTCGAAACAGAAGAATTCAAATTGTGGTGTGCGCTTTTTTTAAAAAAAACTTGAGTAAAAAAAAAATGCAATTTCATATAATCTTTCCAAATCATGAACATCGGATATCAAGATTTCTCAAACGAAAGTTTCCATAACTTGCTGGTATTTAAAAAATACCAAGTTAAAGTTTTGAAATTAAAGTTGAATATATTTTTTAATGTAAAATGTGTAAAAAATTCTGTGACACATTACTTAAGTAGCTGCTCTATTTTGTGCCAAATTGTAGCCTTCTCTTGTGTTTTTTTTAACATGACGTTAACACAGCAGGAAAACTTGTCCAATAGAGTAATTTCTAAACTTAACAGTTCTGGATCGTTACGACAAACTGCCTTGAAAAAGAACTGAAATTGTTTTCCTGCGGTGTGCAAGTGTTTGTGAGTCTTTATTTAATCATTTGAGTGTATACAGCTAAGCTGCCAATTTTTGTAAATAAAAGTACTTAATATGTATGAGTGACTCATTTTGTTCTCGACTCTCTTGAAAAATTTTTTTTTAAGTTTTCTATCAATTTCAGTTTGTGATCCCTACACTTATAAATTTAAAAGCATTCTATTTTCATTTATTTTAAATTATCTTACTGATATAATTTAATTTTCATAAAACAGAAATTTTTAGAATTTTGACTCTCATAAATTTGAACTATCAAATTTTATTAAAATCCAATTCAGTGGTGTATTCAAACCACTGTTATGAAGGGATGGTTTAAACCAAAAACACATGTAGAAAAAAAAGCGTCGGGGGGCAATCTGTATGGTAACATTTAAATCTCTTGGTCTAGGGGAAGGGGTTTAACCCAGGAACGTATTAAGATTTCTTGAGGCCTTGGCCCTAAACACAAATGTAGTCACCATGCCCCCAAAAAAGTAAAAAGTACATACTCGTTATCAAATATTCGTACAAACAATAACCCCGAGACAAATAAATGTCATGACTTACAATAGCACAAACCGCCTTTTGACTGAATGAGAAAGTTTTAAATGGAGGTAGGTTTGGGGGCTCTATATGGACGACGGTCAACACAAGTAGCCAGTTGATATATCGTCCAAAATTTCCCATTTTTTCGGGAATGCAACCTGTCCATTTGACCGTTGGAATTATTCGAATTATGATATAAAAGGCTGAATCGAGAATGAGACGAACCCCCCCATTGGCCGAGGGCCCAGGCCTGTTGGCCCATGTTTTAAGACGCCCCTAGTGACCCCCCCCCTTGTATCCCCTTTCTCTTATCATTTAAAGGAAGTTCATTTTGTTCACCTTTATCCGAATGCTTTGCAGTTTTTTTGTTGATACTTTTATCTACAAGGGTAAAAACCCCGCGGCCCCCCTTTAAAAATTTTTCGGCCCGCGGTTTCATTACAACTTTTACAAAATTCGACTATTTTGTACAATTTTTTTGCTTAAAGTTTTTGTAAAAATAAATCCTGTAACTGTTATTATTTTATATTGCTGTTGTGCGAATTTTTTTTTTTTTTTCCTAAATTGAAATTTATCAAACAAAAAATCGTCCAAATTTAAACCCACAAACTGCCATAAATTACGATACGAAAAAAATACACGTGCATTGAGATCACTTGCAAAAACAAGGAAAGATTGAAAAACATATCCCCTTTTTAAATATATTAAACATTTAATCATTCATTATTATTTTATCTGTCTGAAACATAAAAAACAATGAAACAATAAATATATCAGTTTGTTTTAAATTTTCACTCCAACAAATGTTTCTAATGGACCCAAATCAAATATAAAGATATATATTTATATATGGGCCCCGGGGCCATTTGGGTGGCCACCCCCTGATCTACATAAATCAAGTAGTAGCCCAAAGAAATATTTAAAATACGTGAAACCAATTTTAATGGCCAATTATAGAATTTTTTTTTTTTTTAATGTTTAAAAAAATTTTAAGAACGAATAAGAATATTTTTGTGTGAAGGAAACATTTTGTAGGATGCCTGGCGTATGAAGTCTTAAAAATTATTTCTATTTTTTTAAATATTTTTTTTAACTATTGTTTAAAACTACGAATTCAGCGTTTTTTAAAATATAAAAAGTGACTCAAATTTTTCCCCAATATTTGTAGACATTATACGTTATAATAATAATGGAACAATTTACTTGCTTCCTCTTAGCAATGAGTTAAAAATATCAGTTACTTGCCTACAAATAAATTGTTTTATTACGATGTAAAAAATTTGATAAAATAACTCAAATAAAGATTAAGATAGATTTTGTATTTCCCAATTTAAAACGAATGAAAGTTTTAATGAAAAATTTTATAAATTTATATCTAACGTTCCTTTTAAGGGAGCATTTCTCATCTGGGGGGGCACCCCCCTAGGGGGGGTGATATTTTTCGAGGGGGGGGAGATATTGAAAAATTGAAAACAAAAATTTTTTTAAAAAAATTATTTACGAAAGAAACAAAAAAAATTCTGGCATAATAAAAAAAAAAATACACATTTACACGATGTAATACACCTATAAATGTATCAATACACTCAGTGTATTTTATTTTTAAATTTACCAATGTCTAGTTGTCATATATAAAATTATGTATAAAAAAAAAACACACTTATCTTGATATTTGAAAGGTTTATAATTAACCCTTTTAACTAACCGTTTAAATTTCCCCTGTCTTCCACGGAACCGGGGTATGTGATGTTTTGGGGGAAAGGGGGGGAGAAAAGGGGATTAAAAAAAAAAGAAAATACTCTAAAAATAAGTAAATCCTTCGTAAAATGTCAAGTTTCTTTTGCATTCCAAAGCCTTTGGAATAATTTAATGGATAGTAGTACAAAAAAGTGTATTTCGGGAAAGACGTATATATAAAACGCCCGGGTAAAAAATCTCAGTTTGAGTGAAACGTTTATATACGCCAGTGGTTCTAAGAGGCTAGAGTTGTATTGTAGCTTTAGCGTGTAAAAAGTAAAATTTTATTGAATTAAAAATACATAGTTTTGTAGGGAAAAGGGGGGGCGAAAAAAAATTATAAAACTTGGGTAAATATTGAAACTTTAAAAAGCACTGAAAAAAGGTATAAAAAAATCAACTTTTTCGGCCCTTAAAAATTTTTTACGTGCCGGGGCGTGCTCCACCTATCAGCCATAATGATAGGGGCCCCCCGCTGCAGGGGGCCCCGACATGTGTAACTACAGTCCCCCAGGGGACTAATATCTAAAAAGAGCCTCGAAGGAATTTTGATACAGGGCCCACTCAGAACCAGCTACGCCAAGGGTGCTATTGAAGTTTTGAAAGTGTGTTAACCCCAAAATCACATAAATATTTTGCACTCACTTTCCATTTGTTTCGTTGTAATAAACTTCCCTTTTTTCTTACTATGGTGAAAATATTTTTTTAAAATTTTTTTTTAATTTGTAATCAAAAATTGGGAAAATTTTTTTGAAAAGTTATTTTTAAAATTAAATCCGTCCTTTTTTAAAGTTCTAAGTTCCCAAAATACATTTGATTTACACTATGTAATAAAATGTCTGGATATAAAACAATATTCTAAAAACACTAAAACAATCAGAAAACAGGGGTAAAACCAACCTCTCGCTTAATGTAAAAGGTATAAAAGTATTTAATAACAATTTGCAATTAAGCAAATATTTTTGTTTTTTTTAAAAAAATTTAAAAGCTTGTTTATTTTCTTAATATTCAAGTAAATCACGACGTGCAGTATTTTATGGGGAATATATTTTTACTGGAGCGCCAGCACACAAACTATTTTATATTGGGGATTTCAAAATTTTTTTTTCCGTTGCTAAAAATCTGTTGAAATTTGAATTTACAATTTAAAAAAAAATTTTAAATTTGAATGTGAAGTAAATTTTTTAAAAAAAAGTTATTTTTTAAAACTTTAAAAATGCATTAGTTTTTTTGGGGTTTACATTTTAGAAACTTTGTATTTAAATTTTTAAAACCGAAAAAAAACAGTTTTTAAAAGATCGAGACGGGTGAAACTTTAAAGTTTTTTTTTTGTGATATATTTTAGAGAATAAAATAGTTTCTAAACTCTAGTGAAAATAATGTTCAAAAGAATTAAAAATTTATTGAAATTTGTGTATGTGTAAAAGTATTTTTCAAATGTTCATTAAATTTAACTTTGGGTAATCTTTTGAGCATTTGGTTTTAGTTCTACAATAGATGGCACAAAGTTGAGAAAAAATTTTGGTGCAGTAAAAGTACTATATTTAATCATTTTTTTACCAAAAAAAAAAGAAAATCTTTTAAAAGATAGAAATACTTTCCCTATGATGTGAATAGTAAAATCAGTTTTTTTTTTCTTGAACAAAAATGCATGCAATAAAGATTTAGAAAATTGTTTAATGAATATTTAAAAAGTGATTGAAGAATAAATAAAGCAAAATTTTTCAAAACATTGAAAAAATTTTGCGCTTGATCAATCACTTTCCTTCCCCATTAATTATATTTAATTAAAAGGAATATATTTATAGTTTTAAAAAAAAAGCCCTTGACTTTTTTCATTGGACACACGGGGTGTGCGTTTCTAATTTCAAAAAATTTATTTTATCAGGGTAAAATAGTGAATGTAAATCAAAATTTAAAAGGCTTTTTTTTTAAAAAAATAAAAACTTGGATTGCAGGAAAAATGATTGCAAAATTCTATCTCTGAGAGCTACTATGATTTCTTGCAAAAGAAAAATATCTTAAAATATTTATCATTACTTTTTATTAACTAAATTAAATATTTTTTCAGTCCATTTTTTTAACATTTTTAAGTTAAAAGTTTAATAACAAACACCACTCAATACATTAAAAAAAAGTAATTTTACGACAAAAAAATGATCGTATATCTTACGATTTCCCAATAAGTTTTATTATATAAATTCATTGTCACAAAGGAACTGTGTAACACATCTATACATTATATTAATCTGACATTTTTTTAGAACTCAATATATCGTGATTAAGTTATATATTTGTTTATATAAATTTTTGATTTTCGAATGCTGAAAAATTTTGCTTTATTAATTGATACAATGTTGATATTTCTTCTTATATTTGAAATGACTTATTTCATATGCTTCCTCCAACCTTATAATAGTTTGAAAAATATTGGGGGTTTTAACTTCACCCAAGTGAAATTAAATGAAACCCGAATCTGCTACCCCAAACCTATTTTGATGGTCTGGTTCAATAGATCATTCAGACATTTTCGTATATTATTACATTGCATTAAGTAAATTCTTATTTTTCAGACTTACATAAACATTTATTTGTAAAGAATTTTAGAAGTTTAATGTTTTTTTTAAATAAATAAATTAAAAACAGTTAAATAATATTTTTTCGAACAAAATCATTGTGTTCAGAAATTTATTAATTTTATAATGAAACGGCAGAAATTTAAAATAAAAACAACATAAATATTAAAGCATTATTCTCCCCAACTAAAGTTATACATATGGTTCCTCTATGCCCTTTTAATTAAATGCTTATAAACACTTCTAGGACAATACAAACATATATAGAGGGTACCAAAGAAACGGAATGAAAGGATTACATACTTGTTCAATATTTTTAGTTTGCCAACAGTTTTTCTTTTCTTTAAAAAAAAAAATTGTCCTTGCATTCGTCTGCACAATTAAGTGAATTATGCCTATTTCTACAAAAAGTATTAATTCAATTGCACTAATTATGATGCTGAAGGAATATGCAAATATTTAGTCAATGCCGACGCTTATATAAGTATGGCTGTGGAGGGAACATAAACGCACGAAAGGGTTTTTGGCGATTTGTGTACTCGTACTCCTCCACGACATTCACTGCGTTTCTTAAGAGTTGACACTTGAACACGGTTCAAAATTACAAGGACCGTGACCAATAGCCCTCGAATTGCTTTAGAAGGAGGATTTAATAGCAATCACTCTCTAGATAGAGTTGGGTAAGTTTAATAAAAGATATCTGTGTGTGTGTGTGTGATAAAACCAGTATAGCCACCAACCTATGGATAACAGAATTAGAGGATGAATTGTCAGTAGATTGCTGGCCAAAAAAAGCGCAGGGGTTACAGCCCGGGGGGGTAACTACCGCCACAAGATATGGGGCCCCCCAAAATACAGGGGGCCCCAAATGTTAAAAAGTCGACTAACAAGGCTTCTATGTCTAAAAAAGGGATCCGAAAGAATTTTTTATAAACCCCTCGGCTAGCTACGCCAGTGCTACAGCCCCCAGTTCCATTTTCGATTTCCGGGAAACTGGAATAACTCTAGACTTCAAGGTGTGACGTTGATAAAAAAA
>BMAV01005824.1:0-28610 GCA_019973955.1 Trichonephila inaurata madagascariensis | reverse complement strand
AAAAAATATTTTCATAAATTTTTTTGTAAAAAAATGGCCTTTGTAATTGTTTGCAATTTATTACCAGTTTTTGCCCATTTTAGTAATAAATTTTTTTTTCTATTCTAGTTTTAGCACATTTTTCTTAAAATGTACTAAATAAATCTAGAAACCACTAAAAATCCTCATATATTCGATCTCTTTTTAAGAAATCTGTCGCAAGTTGTCGGATACCTTAATTGTATTGGTAAACCACTAATTAAATTTTCCTTGAGAAAAACAAAATACCATACGCAAATTCTCAAAATAAAAAGTGGAATGTTAATAGAGAAATATCTTAAAAATATTTAACTCGTGTAAAAGTAGATTGTCAAAAATGTTTATATAGAAAAAAAAATTAATTTATTACATCTAGTGCTTTTTATATATTCTGTAGCTTATATTGTATCTGTAAGTTACTTCCGTAAGTTACTTGCTTATATTTTAAAACACTTATATTCTTCGGAAAAAACATGCTTCTCACTCAAATGTTTATTTTTATTAGACTCTTTTCATTGAGTTTGTAGAATGATTCGAATTTTATTGAGAAATTTCTCAAAATATTCATTACTTTATTATCATAAAAATATTATAGGTTTTGATTCTGAAAAAAATATAACATAAAATAATCATAAGCATTACAGAACAGAAATATAACTTCAATGTTATTCATTTATTAAATAATTTTAAAAATGCGATTGTGATTACTCTTTATATTATATCAATATAACATTTGATAATTTATGTTATCAGTTTTTCATATAAGCGCTGCTGTATTATCTATGATAAAATTCTTAATTTATCTTCAATGATCGTTCTTGCTCGCAATACTTTTTTTCTTTTTTATTCTCTCTTATTAACCCAACTTTTAACTAAAATTTATAAATCTCGTCTGCAAAAAAGACAGATTAAAAATACTTAAACATTTTTTTTCAATCGTCTTCCGATATCTATTTTAGTTCTTTCTAAATTGAATTTAATTTTCAGCCTGATTTAAAATTAGATCAAATCTGATTTTATTTCTAAATCAAATGAGTCTATCTTCAACTTAATTTGTCAATGAATGTCATATGCTCTGTCAATCGTTGATTAAATCTAAAGGATATGAAAGCATCAGAAAATTACTAACAACTTAGTGAAGAAAGGGAATTATACACACTATGAGTGGTAAAATGGTAGTAGTAAGGGTTAGATCAATTAAAAAAATGGTTGTACAAACATGATCCATATAGGACAAAGTAAGTAACCATCCATCATTAATGAAAATATGATGCAAAAATACAGAAAAAGTTTTGAGAACATAAACGCTATACGAATATGCAATTTATTTAATGTGTTTCCTCAAGTTTTGAGAAGTGTTACGTCAATGTGAGGACATTATAGCAGTGGTCACTGTTGGCTTTCCAAAAGTGTTGATTGATTACAACAAATCCGAACGTTTAGTCAGTGTTTTGATAGTCCTCAAAAAGTGTAGAAGCCTTTAACAAGTTAACTGGAGCGCTCCAGTTGGAGAATGTGTGTCACGGAATATCGTGCGATGACAAGTATACTCGTCAATCTCAGAGTAAGTTGCGCTGTTAAAATATTGGATGAAAAAGATGGGTTTATTTATAAAAATTGACAAATTTTATAACTATACTTATTGTACTGGGGGAGTCTGTACGGGCTATAAATTAATTTAGCTTGGTCCCGGGCTCATACGCCGGGGTCCTTCCGACCTTACGCTTTTATGGATATTTATGAATTTTAGTGATCGTTAAAACTCCCGGACTGAGAGACCTAAAAACACACTGATTTACTTCCTTCTATCACTGAAAAAGTGTTTTCTACCTGTCTTGACACTAAGGAGGTTCTGGAGTAGATGCTGTAGGGTTGATCACAGTCCTCTTACCAGAAAGCATTCTTGCTTCTCCCACCCCAATAAAATTATTCTTCAGGCAGCATGGCATTGGGATATTACACTAATCTCTCAGCACATGGTTCTAACATCAAAGAGAGCATTGGCTTGTACACCACTCGATAGCTATATACCGGGTATCCCATAAGTCCGTAAACACTTAAAAAAGGCATGAAAATTCAAAGAATTTAAGTATTCGAATACGGTTTGCGGAAAAGCTATTCTCGTGAAGGGGATTTTTTTGGGGACTCGAGAAAAAGTTAGTTGCATTTTCCTGCTATAGATGGCGCTGTACAGAAATATGTACCAGATATTTATGAAAATTTCTTTGAAGGCAGCACATGTTTGAAATCATTCCACAACGCTAGCGTACTTCTTCTATGTGTTTCCATCATCACACAGTTTTCAAGCGTGTGATAACACCGTTCACTACAGCATGTAGCACTTCCAGTTGGATACAGAAAAATTCATGGTGAATAGCATCCTTCAACTCCTCAAAAGAAGATGGTCTATTGCAATTGACTCGGGGTTTAACATAACCCCGGAGCCAAAAATCAACGGGTGAGATGTCCGGTGAGCGAGGTGGCCATTCTTGTGTAAGGTTACGGCTGAGTTCTCGTTCCTCAGTGAACGTTTTTCAGAAACAACTTCACTTCGGTCGTAATATGAGAAGGTTCATCGCCCTGCATGAAAATCATCCTATCAAAGGCATTATGCTGATACAAGCACGGCATCAGTTATCTGGTAGTATTTCTAGGTAACGTTTTCCATTGATAGATCATGTCTTCCAGCCTAATCTTGCATAAGCCTCTTCAAAGAGAAAGGGACCCACAATAATTTCCGGCGTTTTATAGAACTCTTAATTGCATATTTTCCTACATTTGTTTGAATACAGCGCCATCTATCGTAGGACAATATAACTAATTTATTTTCTCAACTAAAAAAATTCCCAATCACGAGAATGACTTTTCCTACAAACCGTATTCAAATACATCAATTCTTTAATTTTTTATGCATTTTTAAAATATTTACGAGCTTATGGGACACTCAGTATATATGTAAATGGGGATTCACAAAACTTTTCTTTCAAATTTCATGTTGAGGTAAGGAATTCATCAGGGAACTAATTTTACACAGAAAAGTATGTTCTAAAATGTACGCATGTGTATGTAGAGGGCGCTGGGTGTATCCAACTAATATAAAGCTCAGCCGACCACTTTTGTTGTCATCAGTGTACGAGCTAACTTACTAGTGTTGAGATGAATCGTTTTACGAATAAAGAGCTAGTGGATATGCATCTCGCAGATAGGGCAGCAAGCGAAAGGGGCCACTGAGCAGGCAAGTTTACGAAAACTGATATCCTGACAGAAGAAAACCGCAGCATCAAATGTTTGCACATCTGCATCGTAATCTGTGGACATGGTTCTACAGTCTACAAGAGTTCTACAGTCTTTTGAAGATAATCCAAATTACAGCTCAGCAGCTTGGGGTTGGTCAGTCAGCAGTGTGGTGGATTTTGCATGAACAGGGTGGGCATCCTCCTTGTGGTTTCACGTGAACCTTTTAAATTACTTTGTAATATTGTGGCGTGATGGATCACTCATCTAATTACCCCAAAAGACATTTTATATAGATTAAATAAATAAAACAGAAGATTCATTATTAATTAATAAAGTTCATAGCATTTTGAGTAGAAAAGTTATTGTCCAGAAATCGGATCATTCTAGCCGTTTCTCCGCCGACTCAGGCACTCCGTTTTTCAAAATTTTGCTATATTCATCTCCCTTCGTCCTTGATGTGCTGCTACTCCATAAACCTACCAAGCACCTTCAAAGAAAAACTAAATTCAAAAGCGAAGTAATTCCCCAAATTGAAGGAGATCCAGGGTCCCGTCAAGTTTTGAGGCGACCCTTTAAACTCCCTGAATTGGTTACTTTCCCCCCAAATCTAAATTTGTGAGTAGACTGTAGCAAAAACTACACAGCAGAATTACATGAAAATTGGGTAATGACAGGATTATATAATGGGAATTTTATCGAAAAACAACAACCCTAGGTGGCGTATCATAATTTTACTAAGAACACATAAATTATCAACAAAAGTTTACAAAACATGCTCGATATGCTGTCCTCAATTGTCTGCTACCACATGGAAGCGTAAAATTGCATGTACGATTGTTGAAAGCAATATAAACTGGGGAATGTTACGCACATGGCGTTGTATGCTTTTTTAAGGTCGGATGGAGATGTGATGAGATCACGGTAGACAATGACTTTGAGGTATGCCCACAGCCGAAAATCACAATGATTCAAATCGGGATATCTAGGAGGCCAAGCTGTAGGGAATTACCAGCTGATGATTTGTCATCTCCGAAATGGTAGGGGAGCACTTGTTTCACATAAAGGGCGATATGTGGAGGAGAAACCATCCTGCATCAACACCATATTATATCATATCGTCTTTTGTCTTAAGAGCCGAAAAAGCGGATCGCTCTAATAATGAAGTGTTTCATTGACCAGATGCCTGGTGTTTTTCGAAAAAACATGGACACCAAATGACGGTTGCCATGGATGAAAAAAGCATTCCTCCTCGTAAAAAAATAAGGCATTAAAAATAATTTCAATTTTTCAAAATAATAAATGATTTTTATTTCCATAACTTGAGAAAATTTTTTTGTATGTGTAGGTATCTTTTTGTCCATATTGGTGAACAATTTTTTTTATTCCTTAATTAAGGTATTTTAATTAGATACAAAAGTGAATTTATTTGTTCTAATTTTTAAAATAGCAGATAAAGCATTTTTGATGTACCGGCCATAATAAATTTTGAAATACGTTACTATAGCTTCTGTGACTTAAACTAAAGAAAAGCAACAATGTAATTAAAGTTGATTGTTGTTTTGATAATAAATGACATTTGAAACAAATAACACTTCCTTAGCAATCAAAGTTAAAATACATCAACAATGCAAATAATGAACAATTGTGTTTTTTTAAGGATTAAAGTTCATTTATTGTTCTGATCTTGACTATAAAGTTGCGAATTTGAGCGATTTCTATATTTTGAGAAATTTTACAAAGCGAAAGACATTTGTTTACGACAATGGCACTCTCTTTCATATTGGAGATTGCCTTGCACTTGATGCATTGGGTCGTGTACTTTGCTTCCGGGAACGATCTGCCATCTCTTTTCGATATTCTCATTTTTGAAATGGGCATGGAAATCATAAAAGACTTCTACTTCAATCACCATTGCACCTTTCAAACTGGAACTGCGAACCCACTCTTTTTGGATGTTACGGTCGGGACTAACGACATTAAGGCAATTCCTCAAGTACGCTCAACTACTGTTTACGCTATCTGTCGAGCGTTGGATTTAAAGGCTGAACTGGTTCCTTTCTCGGATACAAATCAAGAACCGACACCAACTAGACCGAAGAAAGCTCAACACAACTCAACTCCTGATGTGTACTGTTCACCGTTTTAAGACTGTGAGGCGCTAGAATTAAAAGTTAATCTCCGCCCACTCAATGAACGACCGGTATTTAAGACAAAAAGACTTAGACTGGTTCCAACAGTGCACTCAGTTGAGGTCTTTTACATGTGTCAAGCCTTAAACCTTGACGCGCAGTTAGCAAAAATCTAATATTTTGAAACTTTACAATGCCTGATCCAAAATACTCAATATAAAATCAAATTGTTATCAGTTTCATCAATAGAAGAAATACAACAATCGTTCCTCCTGCAAAGAGAAATAATTTATATCAATAAAATAGTTATTCCGCAAAGTCGTCAATCAGACGTACAAAAATGTTTTAAATTAATTGAATGATCAAAGTTCAATTTCTCTTTAAAATTATTTTTTGAAATATTCCTAAAGCGACAATAATTCTGGCATATAAAAAAAGACTAAATGCATGAAATTCATTCAAGTGTATTAAAAAGACTGAAGACCCATTTTTACCTGAAAGGAAAAATGAAAATAATTATTAACAAAATTAGAAAGAATCATCACAGTTTATGAAGCTTAAAACAGCCTTCGACTATGATAAAAGAAATCAAAGTCTTATTTACAGAAAGACAAAAAAATGGTTTCAACAGAGATCATGGGAGCTGTTAACTATAATTTGAGAAACACCTTAATGTGTTAGTAAAGGGACGATCTTTACATCGCCTTCAAGAAAAAGAGAGAAACTCTTACTGTTTTTCCATCTGTTATGAGATGATTCATCTTTTTTTTTAGAAATGGACGATTTTTAAGCATCGCCTTTCAATAAGGAAAGACCATTTTAATATTGGTAACCAATTTTATGTGTCCATAGGACGATTGGATGTAGACATCTGGGGTGTAAAGAAGCATTTTCATCAAACATGTGAATGCTAATATCAAACAAAAAAGGACGATTTATTTTCGCCTTTAATTAATAAAAGAAATGCCTTCTTTGGAAGTGTTGTAAATTGAATTATTTCAAAAAAAGGACGATTGATAATTATCTCGCCTTTCTGTGATAATAATAAACTCATGATTTAAACATTTGAGTAAGTGCAACAAAGGGAAGCTCATTATGCAAGGACGATTATACAGTTTGGCTTGGTAATTGTGACCTATATTTTAGATTGACGTGTCTTATATATCCAGAAAAAGGACGATCTTTATTATCGCTTTCCAGGAATATAAGGAACACTTTCATCTGTGCTATTAAGTACTCTTGTCTTACATAGCTACTTCAACAAAGAAACTATTCACTGGGTGATATTTCAATACAATTATAAAATTTAGCACATTTTCAAGAAAAGTTTTGACATATTTTGGATTTATTTTAGAATAAAAATTGAACAGGCTATTATTATGCAGTTTTGAAGCTAAATAATATCATTTTATGTTATTGTAAATAAAGTTTCTTGATAGGTGTTAACATCGTTTTATTTTATTTATGTGTGTGTATTTTATCTTCTTTTCTTAACTAGACAAACCGTTATTTTATCTAAGACAATGCTTTAATTACATTAAGGAGGAAAACACTAATTACGACCTTGAAGGAAAAATCTAATATAACAGGAAAATTTAAAATTAATAAAATAACGTTCAATCGTTATTGTCAATTTATGCGTTATATACTTTGGAAGACAAACACTATTTTTATCAAAAAATTCAAAATGTTTTAGGCAAATAATCAGGTTATACTACGCAAATATTAAGTTCAGAAAAAAAAAGCATATTGCATTTCATGCATTACTTTAATAGGACAATAAGAACATTTCATACTAAAATAATTCATTACATTAAAGAAACTTCTATAATTGATACTACGGGCTATGCAGTTTAATTCTAAATAATATTTTACTTAAATAATTTTGATTAGCAGATAAATCAAATAGAATATGAAATGCTGTTGACGAAGATATTCGCAGATTTTTATCACTTACTGCTCAATATTCGTATCATAAGTATTTTGAATATAATTTACTAATAACTCGAGAAAAGTTTGAAATAAAAGAGTTTCTGCTATTGAGTCAAATATTGTCCATTTTTCTGCAAGACTACTAAGAAAATGAAGAATTAATTTCGTTATTCCATTTCATTATTTCATTTTACTTCTACTGGGAAGAAAATTTCTCTTTTAAGGGGTTAAATTTTCTTCAAAGAAAAAAAATTTTTGTGTGATTAATGTTATTGCAGTAACGAAACTCATACCAAGCGGAGGTAATTAGTCTTAATATTACGTACTCTGCAAAATAAAATTATTCATGAAGGAAGTTTTTTGTCAGATTGTCACAAGAATTTTTACTTAAAAAAGCCAAATAACTGTGTAGAATTTACATAACTCAATACATCAACCATTCACTAACTCAAAATTTAGGTGCGAAAACTTTATATGCTGTATAGACTAATATAAAAAAAATTCAATTGGGTTTATTTGGAGTTCAATGTTAGCAATAAGAAAATGAAACCCAAAAATCTAAGTAATAAAGCCAATAAAGAAATTAATGTTTAATGCTATTCACACCATTCATGACCCAGTTTAAACATATTGGTAAGATATATAATGTAGGTTTTTGGAATGGCTAAGCAGAAATGAAATCATCAGTGCAAAGTTGCGACGGATACAACTTCTTCAAGCAAATTGCACCTGAACAATCTTGCTTTCAAGCATATTTGACCATAATTGCTCTTGAAATTTTATTGTTTATTGATCAGTCATTGGATCTATCTAATTATTAACTAAGAGAAAAATAAATTAAGATCCATCGAACTCCCCATAGAAATTAAATTTGCTCATCATATTTTTCTTTACTTATCAATCTGTAGATATTTGTAAGCAATGAAATTGTAAAAAACATAATATTTTGATTGATTATAAGTTTCTCTATGATTCAAAACATTTTCTAAAACAAAAGTCATAAACTGAATTGTATAAAATGAAACAGATAGTTAAATAGAAATTTTACATTTATGCAAACATTGTTAACATTTAAATTAAAAATGTTACTCTTTTTTATTATTTGATTTTCATGCACTACGGAGACAACACACAAATATGATTAAAATCCTTCTTAAATAAAATAATTCTTTTTGTACAAGTAAATTGATTGCAAACAAACATTTGATAATTTAGCAAACATGTTTCAAAGAGCTACGGATTACGCATAAATATTTATATTTCATTATCTAAATTAAAATGAAATGTTTGTTAGATTTAATTATACATAACATTAGCTTAATTAATTTAGGTTTATTTGAAGATTACCAAAGTAAGAAAAATATTTAAAAATTTTTTTTTCAGCGATTGCATTGCATTTTTAATAAACATGTTTTCCACAAATGTAATATGTAATAATGCCAATGGTATCCAAGTAGAATTTTTATTTTAAAAACTAATTATCCAAGCAATTTTCCAATTACTTAAATGGAATAGTTAATTTAATAAGAAAAAATCTATTAAAATATGTAATTAGTCGGTTAATTTATTTTTAAGGATTATTTAATTAGTTTAAATCCTATTTTGACAACAGATTTATGTCTACAGTTTGTTTTACGAGAATGTTAATTTAACTATTCATTTATTAATTACAAAATGTAATGCCCAAAAACTAATTAATAATATACTTTTAGTTCGGTTACATTTTGTTCGTTATCTAATTTTCTTTTACTTCGAATTTTAAATTAACAATTTTCAGATATATATATGTATAGTATAATAAAATAAAAGTGAAGAAGTTCTAGAACCTAAAGTGCAAAAGAAGGAATAAATTGGAATTCACAAGACACAACAAATGTAAATACAAAAAAGTCTTTGGACTAAACTGGAGGCCTATTATGATTTCTAAGGCCGTCGCTGAATTAGGCCAGAGAATATATATATATATATATATATATATATATATGCAAGCAAGTATGTCCATTCTTCTCACGCTTAAATTTGAAAAAAATGTATAAAACTTAAGATGGAAGGATAGAGAAAATTTTTTAAAGAGATGTTAAAAGCCAATTATTTGTTTGAATAAATTCATTTGAAATGCAAATTAGACACTATGTAAAGAACGATTTAGCAAATAAAATAGAAATAGCAAGTGAATATACAATGAAAATCATTTAACATGAAACTGAGGGGGCTGACATATTTTTTAGTGTTAAAAAAACATATTCAACAAAATTAAGTTTATTAGAGTACATCTTATGTACATAGATATTTATATATGCATGCATTTAATAAACACAGCACAAACATTTCGGCATTTTGCTCTCTTTGAAAAATTATTGTTGATAAACAGGTTAGCAATACAAAAACCTTTAAAAATTTTCATTCTGATCTTCTGTTTTTGACCAACAACCTTAAGAATCTCTGTCTTCATTTTAAGCGAAACAATAGTTTGTTTCCCCTGAGCATTTTGCCATTGCGCTCAAAATAAATTCTTTTAAAGGGGGGAAGCGAACCATACTCACTGAATTTTATTTACACAGCAATGTACTCGTCGCCGAATTCCAATGTCAACTGATGAGAGATAGTATGTTTTTGTGTAGTATTTGCAGCGGTGGAGGGAGAAAGTAGCTTAGCTAAACACAATTGGCTCGTGTCACAGACTATTCCGAAAGTATTTCAAAGCCAAGTTCGCCTTTTTTTAAAGAAATATGTGAAACCACCTCTCTTTAATTTCACACCTCTCTTAAATATCGCCTGCACGGCTGGTTTCCGTATTTTGTTTATTTCCAGAAGGGAAATACTTTTGTGTTAAGTGATTTTCGTATCGTGTAAAGACAAAAAAGCATGAAAATACTTAGTAGTTTGACGGGACCGTTGTATTATTTCGTGTTAACCGATATTTCGTCTTAAGTGTTTTAGCGTTAAATGTACAATAAATTACCAATTGTTTCCCGGGTTCATCTGCAAGCTATCATAAAATATAGATGTACATGAAATAAGTCCATATCTTTTACGCTTCCGTGGAAATTCCACCAAAATTTTTCTTAGCGGGTCTCTATTCAACAAAAGAGACTTGCCTGCCAATGTGCAAGCATGTAGGTCCAATAATCCAAGAGTGAGTGAGTGAAAATAAACGTCGCACTGCTCAGCTACTCGAGAGATCTTGGCGGTGGACATAGTAAAACACCACGCCAACGAGAGGACATTTGAGCTCTCGACAGATTTGAAAGATTTAACGTGCATCGCTTCCCTACACGGCGAGTCTTCAGTGGTACTAGGCCCGAACTCATGACACCCCAGCTACGGTTCCATTACTTTGAACAGTAATCTACCGTGGTTACAAAAGTCCAAGAGATGTCGTGATAAAAGAGTGAGTTGGTTTTATTATATGTATTTATATATTAACCTGGGAGAAGTCGCAACACTCGATACTAACGTTAATGGTAGCGCGGGATGCCGGAGTTACCCCAATCCTTTTCTGTAATTATTTTTATTGTACACGGTAAAAATCGTAATTAAAGTTAATAATTAAATTAAGAGAAAGTATACTTACCTGCTTTTAAAAATTTTTTCAATTTTTCTTTAGTAATTTGTGAAATAATGTCAATCAAACTGAAACAAGAAGTTTCAAAAGGGTATGACTTTAATAAGGATCAAAGACATTTTTCGCTAACATTACGGGAATGATATTTGCAGACAAAACTGTCATATTTTGTACAAGTTATTGTCGTTTTACTGTCCTTTGATGATCAAAAAATAGCATGTTGAACTATTTCTTGCTTGTTTTTTTTGTCAGAGCGAAGTGTGTCTTGTGGTACACTAATGGTTTTATATTTTTCTTTGTGGAGTTCTTTAGGTAGCATTTGAAAATATCGCTTTCGACTCAAATATTTTGTGTGTTCATCGCTTGTCTCAAATTTGCCCTTTCGCTATAATGAATAATATCTATTATTTCAGCAGGCTCTTCCTTTGCTTGACCAGTTTCAACTTTCTTTCGTAGAGATCAAAATGCCTTTTTCTTTTTTTATATTCTGCTCATTTAAATTTATAAACCATAATAAGTCGCACAACACAGAAATAAAAAAAACGTTTGTCACTCCTAAAAAGCAGGGATATGTGACAAATATATCTTAGTTTCCATGAAAACTGTCATATAGGATAATACTGTCAAAGTCATTGTAAAAAATAAACAGATTTCCCAGAATTAACGATTTCGAGAGCCTGGGGTCACACTGTGCCTTACGCGACCACTCAGGGTTAAGTGTAAAAAAACAGTGATATCAATAAAAGCCTTATGTCTGAAGTGTGAAAAGAAAATCAATATCTTACTCGTCTATTTTTTTCTCACTTTATTTCATAGCTTAAATAAGACCTTTTCACATAAATTTGGTTAATTTTATAAACTTCTCTACAATATATATACGTACCTATTTGTAATGTGTAACTATTGCGAATATAATAAAGCCACGTTAATACAGTGAAGAGTGTTCACTTATAAAATTAAGAATGCTAAGTATTATGATGAAAGAACTGGTATGAAAGCAATATACCTATATAATCCCTTTAACGATATTCTAACAATCAAAATAAATCATGTTATTTATATAGTATTTTCAAAGAAATCACTAGCTCTTTTTAAAGCGAACATGTCTCATAACAGACAATTTTGGTTGATCTTGATAGAATTCAGAACAATAAACAATTCTCATTTAAAATGCTATTGTATCACATTATTGTCAATTTCGATAACGCAATATTTCTTCTCTTAAATTTCCTCTTTCAGATATTGAATTCCTCAAGAGAAAAATAAATTCTCCATCTTCCTTATTATTGATTTGTAAGAAATGCGTTTGCTTCAAATATTAAATCATCTTTCTCAAGCATTTAATAAAATAGAATTGCGAATGAAGGATGTGATTTTGATGGAACACCTATTCGAATGGAATATTACAATGAGAATCCACATTTCTGTTGCATATTACTTTACACTTCTAGTCTCCTTTCTGCGCCAAATCCTTTCTTCTTCTTCTCCTTTTACTTAATCCAGTGTTTCTCAATCTTTCGATACTGGCGCCCCCTTTTCAATCACAATTTTTATCGCGCCCCCCTTATACATTAATAAATTACTGAATGCAATAATAATGCACATTGACGCTAAAGCTACAATACACGATCTTAATTATAAACCGTACAAATTAATAACATAAGTATTAAATTTTGCATATGTTACTTTTAAGCAAAAAAAAAAATAAAGTAATAGGATAATTATTATGTTATTTTTCCTTTCTCTAATTTTTAAATTCGAACATATTGCAAAATGCGGTGGCTGCTTAGAAGACAAAATATAGATGTCAGCTAAATATAGAAAAAGAACTCAGAGGGTCAATTTCTAAAAAGCTTTGAAAAATTTTGCTCTGCAAGACAAGCCCATGGAAGTCGCTAATACTTATTAAACTTGTTCTTAATTCAGTATTAATAAGATAAGTATTAAATTTTTATATGTTACTCTTAAGTAATATATATTTTAAGTAAATTATATATATATATATATATATATAATACTTTTAAGTAATAGGTTAATTATGTTATTTTTCTTTCTCTAATTTTTAAATTGAAACAGATTGAGAAATAATATTTAATTAAAGATTTATTTCCTTCAAGATCCATTTCTAAAAGTACAAATGTCATTAAAAAATAGCCTAATCTATGTTGCTCTTTATCATATCCATTACATCTGGCATTCTCGCGAACGTTCATGCGAGTCTAGGCAACCTAACAGACGTCTGCACAAAACATGTAAAAATACTGTACTTCGTACAATTCTAGTCAGTCTTGTCCGAATCGATTAGCTACCGAATCTCTCTTGGATGTACATTTCATAATTCACGCGTTAATTGTAATTCACGGTATTAAGTATTTACGGCAGTAGATTAAAACAAAATCATAGATATATTTTTAAATCACAGCGAACATTCGACGATAATAAAGCATCAACAAGTACACAGACGAGGGCAAATTGATAGCAAGTTACGAATGGGTTAAGGATCCATTTCAAAATACTACCAGAAGGACTCTCAACTAACGAAAAGAGATCTTCATAGATTTCACATCCAGTGACGAAATTAAAGGGCAATTTTCTAATAAATCACTCTTTGAATTCTGGATAGAGGTGGATGCTGAATTTTCTGCACTGAAAACAAAAGCATTTCGTATACTATTACCATTTTTAACATCATACCATTGTGAATCCGGATTTTCTGCGATGGCTACTTTGAAGACAAAATATAGATCTGAGCTAAATATAAAAAAAATAACTCTGGAGTGTCAATTTCTAATTTTTAGCCTTCCTTGGAAAAACTTTGCTCTACAAGACAAGCCCATAAAGTCACTGATAATTATTAAACTTGTTCTTATACTGGCTGGAAGTCCCCACTCTTAAGACGAGTTTATTTTTTTAAAAATTGTAATATATTTATTCTTGATGAAATAGTTTAATTGTAAGGGAGAGTAAAACAAGTGCATGGCAATGTATAAAAAAAATGTAAAATGATTTATTGAAATAAATACTCATATTATAAACGGTTTTGAATGAACTGTAATTTTAAGCCTCCAGAATTAGCATTTAGAATAATGTTAAGTAATAAAAAGAATATAAAATTTTAATGAATAACAATTGTGTTGTTTTAATATTTAAAGCGAGAACGGGATCAGGTGTGCACTCGATACTAACGTTAATGGTCGCGGGGGTGATGCATCCCAATTCTTTTTTTATAATTATTTTCAATATACAAGATAAAATCACAGTGAAAAAAATTTAACTATGGGAAAATATACTTACCTATTTCTAGATTTTTCTATTTGTCTTTCATAATTTTGAGAAATAAAACTCAACTAAATTGTTCCAAATTGGTGAACTTAATAAGGACACAAATCACAGACAATTTGCTATTGAAAATTTTTCCTTTCGTTTCATGTTTATTGCTTTTCTCAAATTTACTTTCCTAACATGATTAATATGCATTATTTCATCAAGTGTTTCCCTTGTTTGATCATCTTCAATTTCCTTTCAAAGAGATCAAAGATGCCCAATTCTTTTTTTATATTCTGCTAATTTACATTTATAAACCATAATCAGTCGTACAACATCACAATTAAAACCACTAAGTTATTCATAGGGGAAAATATTTATTTTTAAAAATAGTGGTCGTGCTGGGAACTCGGTTTAAACAAGTACCTTAAGATTCTAAAAAAACGCTTGCCACTCCCAAAAAAGGAGATATGTTATCAATTCATTTTAGTTCCCATTAAGACTGTCATATTAGAGGATTCTCTGTCAAGGTCATTGGTAACAAATAAACAGTTTTCCCACAGAATTAACGATTTTTTGTATTATATTTTTCCCAGTATTCTCATAAAATAAATCTTGGCCAATTAATCCAACAAAGTGCTCAATATGCTATCCATGTATCATAAAACTCTTTCACATTGTGAAAAAAAAGCCAACAGAATTATATAATTTACAACTTCCTAAAAAAGGGATGCAGGTACCATACCATATGTTCGAAAGCCAGCAAAAGTAATTTTTTTAGGTTAAAAGAAACTTAAAAAAAAAATCTCTCATCGTAGGATTACAGCAAAGCAAACAAAATATTTTTTTATTTAGTTATAGGATCAAAGATAGCTAATGAGCGTTCAAAGTAGAATCTTTTATTTTTGATGACCCTTTTTCACCAGATGATATATATATATAAATCATATCAATGTAAATCTGTATTTTTTTATTATATCAGAAAGTATTTTGTTTTTTCATTCCAGTGAATTAATTTTTTTAACCATTTATTTTCGATATGCTCGCGCCCCCCTTGAAGGGTTATCGCGCCCCCCAGGGAGGCGCGCCCCACAGTTTGAGAAACACTGACTTAATCTTACAAGGAGAGGGCACGACTAAGGAAATTCATTTCGGGTCGAGACTTGGTGTAATAGTAGTACTCCTTCAGGGTGTTCAACCCTTAATGTATTTCCATCGAATGGCCAGTCAATTCGGAGAAAACCGCGTTTGAAATTCATGCTTAGCTTTTATACAATTAAGTTTCAATTTCTTTCACCGGCCCAGTGGCTCGATTGGTAAATCGTCTGCCTTCAATGCGGTTGGATCCGAGTTCGAATCACGCGAAAAACTTTTTTCTTTCACTTCTTTGAATTATTTTTTAAAATTAAATAAATTTATTTATTAAAGGTTTATTAAATATTGAATGGTATTTATGTAATTATTTTGTATTTTATAAATTAAAAAATAAGTAAATAAATTTATTATTTAAAATTATTATTAATTAAAATTACTTAAAATTAATTGTTGATTAAAATTACTTAAAATTATAATTGTTATTTAAAATTAATTATTAATTTAAATAAATTAAAAATATTTTTAATCAAAATTGATTATTAATTAAAATTACTTAAAATTATTATTGATTAAAATTACTTAAAATTATTATTAATTAAAATTATTTAAAATTATTATTAATTAAAATAAATAAATTTATTATTTAAAATTATTATTAATTAAAATTACTTAAAATTAATTTTTGATTAAAATTACTTAAAATTATAATTGTTATTTAAAATTTATTATTAATTAAAATAAATTAAAATATTTTAATCAAAATTAATTATTAATTAAAATTACTTAAAATTATTATTGATTAAAATTACTTAAAATTATTATTAATTAAAATTATTTAAAATTATTATTAATTAAAATAAATAAATTTATTATTTAAAATTATTATTAATTAAAATTACTTAAAATTAATTGTTGATTAAAATTACTTAAAATTATAATTGTTATTTAAAATTAATTATTAATAAAATAAATTAAAAATATTTTTTAATCAAAATTGATTATTAATTAAAATTACTTAAAATTATTATTGATTAAAATTACTTAAAATTATTAATTAAAATTATTTGAAATTATTATTAATTAAAATTATTTAAAAGTATTATTAATTAAAATTATTTAAAAGTATTAATTAAAATTTTTTAAAGTATTTTTAATTAAAATTAATTATTCATTAAAATTATTGAAAATTAATATTATTTAAAAGAAATTTAAAGGGTAATGTTAATTTTTAAAATGTGTAATTAATATTTATTAGAATATAATTCATTAATATTAATTATAAAATGATTAATATTAATTAGAATAATTCATTAATATTAATTAAAATAATTAATATTAATTAGAATAATTCATTAATATTAATTAAAATAATTACTTTATATTAACTTAAATAATTCATTAAAATTAATTAAAATAATTACTTTATATTAACTTAAATAATTCATTAATATTAATTAAAATAATTACTTTGTATTAACTTAAATAATTCATTAATATTAATTAAAATAATTACTTTATATTAACTTAAATAATTCATTAATATTAATTAAAATAATTACTTTATATTAACTTAAATTATTCATTAATATTAATTAAAATACTTTGTATTAACTTAAATAATTCATTAATATTAATTAAAATAATTATTTTATATTAACTTAAATAATTCATTAATATTAATTAAAATAATTACTTTATATTAACTTAAATAATTCATTAATTTTAATTACAATTCATTGATTACTATTAATTAAAAATATTAAAATTATTTGAATACAATTAAATAAATTATTAAATAATTTTCTTCAATTAATTAGATTTTTTTGAAAAGCACTTATTAAGTATTTCATATAATTACGAAATAGTTCATTTAATAATAATAATAATAAATTTTATAAATTATTTTATTTATATATAATATTTCATTTATAGTATATTGTATTTCACATTATAAAACTATTTATAAATAATTTTTATGTAAAATAGCATTTAATATTTAATATATATTGTAACGTCGTCAGTCATACGTACACAAGAAAATTTGTTACAGCCATACTTTAATATATTTAAATACAAATTAAGAGCTTTAAAAATATTCATTAAATAGGCCAAAGCCGGGCGGACAGTCTTTATCACTAGCAGGAACAGTCCATAGCTTTTCCGGGCTCCAGTTTACTCCATGGCTCTATCTCTCCAAGTCCCTCGCTCCGTCCAAGTCGCTTCAGGTTTTCTCTTCTCGTCCGATCGTCTCCTCTCGTCCGTTCTTTTCTCTCGTCCCAATTCACCCCTTTTAAACACCAGGGGCGGGTCCACCACGCGCCCCTCGTTCTCCTCATTGGCAGGTCAAAAAAGAAAAGGGTCTGCCCTCGTCTTCCTCATTGGCAAGTCAAAGAATAGGTCTGCCCTAGTACCCGGGCCACCTGCGTCCCTCAATTTCGTGGAAAACACGAACACATTCACCATCCGTCTGGAATCCAAGGGCGCCATAACTCACATCTATTCATCTCACACCTGCGCTTCACAACCCCACTCTCAATGCCTCAACTTCTATTCAAAACTTTCATAAAGGAATGCCTATCGACATCTGCATTCCTTAGCCATTGTATATTCTAGACCAGATGTCTGCGCTGGTCCGAGGCCAGTTAACAAACAATGACCCCATGGCCACCTGCACCTGTCATCCAACATCTGTTTGGTGATGGATGGATAGGGTGATTTCAGATGAATTGGCAGGGGGGGGTTTCCCATCATTGAAGACGTCACAACTTATTCCTTCCCCTAAAAAAGGTCCATTTCACTGGACTGCTCGCCTCAGGGGGTTCAGTTCTTAATATTTCACACCAAAAGGTTGTCTTATCTATGAGACTGACCAGGACACAACCCAAGTAATAAACAGAATAAAAAAGGTAAAATAAATAAATAAATCCAAAATTCTATAAAACATTCACTTTACACAAAAACTTAAATCCCAAATTTTTGGATTCTTTTTCCTTTTCTGTAAGTTACATCACACCTTAAATTTTCAGGGTTTCAAAGAAGTTAAATCAAATCATCATATTTCACTAATTCTAATACATCAAATCGCTCAATCAATTGTGTTAAAACATCTGTGAGTATTCCTTTACAAAGAGACACCAAGATTTTCATAACTTACTTATATCCTTCCACCTTACACACACACCATCATACTCCTACAGATATTAATTCACACCTAGCACAAACCCAAAATTGCTTATTCCATCTACTTTTTCCCAACGATATTAAATAAACAAAATAAACACCTATAAACTCCAAACTTTGCACACAACATTAAAACAATTTCTTTTATTAAAGTTTAAATCAAGACCTTCTAACTTAAGTTAAATTTTTGGCTTTCGGTAGGCATTCTCCAACCATTATGACAAGTTATTCACAATTCATGGTATTGTCTTCCATACGTTAGTTATTGAGGAAAATTAGACACTTTAATTGGGAATAAAATTAAACCTACTTCATTAGCTCATGCAATTAATTTACTAAGTCTATATTATGTGCATGGAACAAATTTTCCGACGGCTCTAATTTTCCTTTGGTCGATCGACTTCCGACCCAATCCTACTCAACCATTTTAAAAGCTGCTTTACACGTTTTTTTCCAAATCTGCACCCAGTATGTCTATATCGACCATTCGTGACACATCAATCTGCTCTAGCCATCTCATAACCTGTGTCGTTAAATTACATCCATAAGAAGAAGCGCATACAAACTTAAACCTCACTTTCTTAATAATGTACATGCCAAAACGGCATAACGCATGCGGTACTTCGGATAATTCATCATGAGAGAACGACGAAAATCCCCACTTCCACAAATCCGGGTACAGTGACCCACGCTACTGCGCTATTCTTTTCTACAAACCTTTCATTTTAACAAAAGATAAATTTCGGCTCGCGTCACCTGGTTCAAATTCTAATCTTTACATTTAATACGTGGATAAGGTATCGGCTCACTCTTTCAAACCCAAACAACGGGCAGATAGGTTCGACTGCCCATCCCGTTTACATCTAAATCCGAAGATACTCTGTATCTCTGTAGCGAATTAATTAACATCTGGGATGTACAACAAGTTTTAATTTTGAACGGCTTTCCCGTATTTAAACTACTATCCTTCTGCCTTAAAGAAATCATCCCAGGATATGAAAGAAACCTTTCTTTCTTTTTAGTGTTTCATTCTAAATAGTTACTTCGATCAGGCGGTAATTTAAAATACATTTGGGACTTTCCCTTAAAAAACACCTGAAAGTTAAAATCCATAAAAGCTTTACCGAATAGAGAATTTCGGAATCTTTCCCTATTACCTTCGAGCTATTTTTCCTAACCAAATTTGCCAAATTCCTCTTACGGTACAGTTTATTAAATTGAGACGATAAATGATACTGCGATCTCTTTTCTCTGGTAAATCATCTCGAACTTAAATTCTGAACTAAGCTAGACCTATTATCCGTCTCTAAACTGTTCCTATAAAACTCTTTTGGTTCTGAGAGGCAAACGTATTGTTAACTCACTTCTCAAACCCCCCCACACATCGTTTTTACATGTGTTTTCTTTTCCTTTATTTAACTGCCCTGCTATCTCAGCCATTATATGATTCCAATATCTTCATGATTCACTGTCGCTGCTCACCACCCTTTAAAGTCATCTGGTATCTCCTTTCTCCTTCCCCCTCACAACTCAAATTTCGGGGTTCATCATCCCTTCTTCTATCAAAATTTTAAAAATCAAACTCCTTTTCAATTAGAATTTATTCACCCTTTTCCAAAGTGATTGATTTACACTTGCACCTGTAAAGGCTCCAGTTCCCTTACACAATGACCAATTCTATCCACATTGCTTTCTTTCCTTTTTTTAACCCTAAATTTACTATCCTTTTCTGTTCCTATCCCTCTTACTTCAGAAGGGGGGAAAACGTTCGTCCTTCTCCTGGGGAACAATTCTCCTTTTCGAAATCACCAGACATGGCGTTCTCCACGCTTTTATTAACTACCGAATTAATTAAAGGCCTACACTTATTAACCGGTTCACTAACTTCTGCTGTACGTTTTCCTGACACACAATAAACATTTGCGAGATTGTTAGTCCTATTCCCTGACTTCAATTCATTTTCTTTTAACTTATTTCTGTGTTGAGCTCTTAGTCTTTCTAACTCAAATTCCCTAGCTAGTCTACGCTCCTCAAATTCCTTAATTTCACGTTTTACACGTTCTTCATGTTCCTTAATTTCACGTTCCTTAATTTCCTGTTTTTCGCTTTCTTCGCGTTCCTCCAAAATACCCTCTAACAAATATTTAGCTGCTTCATCAGTATAGTATTTACTTTGACAAATTCTCTTATAAATTTCCATCCTAGTTAAAGTAATATCAACTTCTACATCTAATTCTTTCGCAACTTCTAACATTACGTCTTTCCTTTCTCTTAACAGAAACGCCATGATGCACTAATACACACAAACCAAATCTAAACTTAATCGTTACAAAAATTATACACAGACTCAAGGTAAACTAACAATACACTAGACCTAGATTTAACTATATTTTACAAATGTGCGCAAATCTAAAACCAACACAATAACCTGCTCAACCTTGTACCTACACAACTAGTATAACTACTGTATACTAAATTTCACAAATCTAAAACCACAACAATATCCTACACAATATTGTACTAACACCACTAGTATAACTACTGTATACTAAATTTCACAAATCTAAGACCACAACAATACCCTACACAATTACTGTGCCAACACAACAAGTATAACTACTATATACTAATTTTTTACAACTCAAACAAAATACCAATATCGCACATTTATACACTTCATACAAAACTTAAAAATCTTTCTAGTCTCTTATTGTTTACTAAATTTACCTAGTCTTTTATATTCCTTATCTCAACATTTTACATACAAAAAACAATACTCAGTTGCTGTCCCGAAAATAATCTCAAAGAAAAGACTCACCTTAAAATTTGAGACGTAGACATAGGGAAAACTCAGGAACTCTCTTTACACACAAATCACTTCTTAAAAAAAACGCACTCATCACAAACTGACAGGAACTCGCGACTTCTTAACACTGGGGACTCTTGAAAAATGTCCCTCAAACACACGGGCACATTCTTAAATTCTCGTTGATTCATCAGCACGAACAGGGACACTTCTATCGCTCTTCTCACAGCTAGGGACTCCAGGAAAAACATCTCATAGCAGGCACAGAAACCTCTCGAAGTCGTCGCTCCCAAAATTAGGCGGGCATTAAAATTCATCACATCACATTCGCACACGGCTGGCCGTTTTTCACTCTTTTCCATAAAACTATGGATTCGGGCATCTATTCACTTAAATGCCGGATCAACACCGCTGCCACCAATTTAATATATATATATATATATAGCTGTAACGTCGTCAGTCATACGTACACAAGAAAATTTGTTACAGCCATACTTTAATATATTTAAATACAAATTAAGAGCTTTAAAAATATTCATTAAATAGGCCAAAGCCGGGCGGACAGTCTTTATCACTAGCAGGAACAGTCCATAGCTTTTCCGGGCTCCAGTTTACTCCATGGCTCTATCTCTCCAAGTCCCCCGCTCCGTCCAAGTCGCTTCAGGTTTTCTCTTCTCGTCCGATCGTCTCCTCTCGTCCGTTCTTTTCTCCGTCCAAATTCACCCTTTTTTTAAAAACCAGGGGCGGGTCCACCAGCGCCCTCGTTCTCCTCATTGGCGGTCAAAAAAGGGGGCTGCCCTCGTCTTCCTCATTGGCAAGTCAAAGAATAGGTCTGCCCTAGTACCCGGGCCACCTGGTCCCTCAATTTTCGTGGAAAACACGAACCCTTCACCATCCGTCTGGAATCAGGGCGCCATAACTCACATCTATTCATCTCACACCTGCGCTTCACAACCCCTCTCAATCCTCAACTTCTATTCAAAACTTTCATAAAGGAATGCCTATCGACATCGCATTCCCGCCTTGTATATTCTAGACCAGATGTCTGCGCTGGTCCCAGGCCGGGTTTAAAAAACAATGACCCCATGGCCACCTGCACCTGTCATCCAACATCTGTTTGGTGATGGATGGATAGGGTGATTTCAGATGAATTGGCAGGGTGGGGTTCACTCAATTGAAGACGTCACAATATATTTTATTATAAATATTATTTATTTATATAAAAATTTATTTATTAAACATTATATAAATATTCATATAATTACAGTAATTTTTTTTTACTGTATAAAATGCAAAATAATTACGTAGAATATCATTTAATATTTAATAAACCTTTCATAAATAAATTTATGTATTTAAAAAAATAATTAAAGGAATTCAAAGAAAAATGTTTTTCACGTGATTCGAACTCGGATCCAACCGTATTGAAGGCAAACTATTTACCAATCGAGCCACTGGGCTGGTGAAAATAATTCAAACTTAATTATATAAAAGCTAAGCGTGAATTTCGAACGCGGTTTTCTCCGAATTGACTGGCCATTCGACGGAATTACATTAAGGGTTGAACACCCTAAAGGAGTACTTCTATTACACCAAGTCATGACTCGAAATGAGTTTCCTTAGTCGTGCCCTCTCCTTGTTAGTTTGAAAGAATAAATGATGACTGGAGTTTTTCGGATAAAAAATAATTTTCGATATATGTAACGAAAATACATATGAGAGCCTTGATAAATAAGTGACAAGACAAACGTTTTGAGCAATAGGAAAAGACAGATGAAGAAATAATGTTTAAAATATCTTTTGACATTCTTGTAGCAGTAATCTATCAATCACTTTTTTCCAGAGACTTATTTAAGTATAGAAAGTTTTGGCAAAGAATATATAGCTTATGATTCCGTAAATACTTTTTCAATATAAATAACTATTTCAAAGCTTTTTTAAATTCTTCTTGATGCGAGTTTTATTTGAAGTTCCTTTCATCTCAAGTACATTCATATGAATAAATT
The DNA here is from genome assembly GCA_019973955.1 of Trichonephila inaurata madagascariensis. Lineage (NCBI taxonomy): Eukaryota > Metazoa > Arthropoda > Arachnida > Araneae > Nephilidae > Trichonephila > Trichonephila inaurata. The sequence goes on along the minus strand of BMAV01005824.1, from coordinate 5,378 downwards.
AAGGATAATGCGTTCAGGCAAAGAAAGAGTCAGAAGCAAAACGAATGTGAGTTATTTATAAAGCATTTTTATTAAACATAAGGTAAAGAGGAAAAAATATGCTATGTGTTTGATATCATTAATAAAAATTGCGACATTTACTTCCTGGAGCTAAGTTCAAAAAAGAAATCTGTTTACAAAAACGTATATATCACATGCTTGGTATGTTGAATTTTACATAGTATATCTCTCAGATTCAACACATCAACACAGTCCGTACAATGCATAGGCACATTCTGAGTATTAAATTATCATTCTGATCTAGGGGAATATTATACCTCTCAACAAGCAATGCTCTCCCAAGTTCCGTTAGACATGTAGGAGGTGGTTGACGGCTTACAACTCGTTAGCCAAACATGTCACACACATGCTCTAAGGTATTTAAGTCCGATGAGAATGCCAGTCAGTCCAGATCAATGATATCCTTCAGTTAAAGGTATTTGTTTACCATGTTTGCACGGTGAGAATGGATATTGTCATCCATAAACACAAATTCTGTGCCCATGGCGTCCCATAAAAAACGTATATGTGCTTCCAGAAAGATACCCCGTTAGATTTGGCTTGCCATAATTCCAATTTGAACATGCAGGTCAGTTCTGGAACCCAGAAAAATTCCCCCCACCCCAAACGAGCAATCCCTTAGCACCAAAATGGTGTCGTTCAATGATGTTGTCTTGGTGGTAAAGGGTATGTGTCGCTCTCCGTATGAAAGTCCGGGGAGAACCAGACTGCATACAAAATCTTGACTCGTCGGAAAACATCACACAAGCGGTGATGTTGCGGTGCCCACAATGAATGCTCTCTACTCCAGGCTAACCGCAGGGGGCAATGAGTTGCAGTAAGTGTAATAAATCTGACAGGTCGACGAGCATATAGACCAATCTGCCTTAAACATTTGTACACAGTGTGCTATGAAACTATCTTACCAGAGGCTGAGGAGAGCTGACAATACAAGTCTAATTCTGTGCTCCGTCTGTCTGTTTCTTTTGGCATTAACAGCAAAATACCGGTTCTTATTAGGCGTCTTCCGGTGGTGATCTGTGCATTGAATACTTATTTTTTGATGGCAATAACTCTTCGGAATTACATACTTCCATTATCAGTTCCATTAAAAATTTGCAAAAGCTTTTTAAATGGAATCAACCTTGTGTTTGTTATTTTATTGCTTAAAATGTATCTGTATATAATGTGAAAAATGTAATAAAAAATGTGTTGATTATCGGGGTCAACACGCGGTAGAAGTAAACTTCTTTGACTTATATGTGTTGAATTGTATAAAAAGTTTTATATTTTAAAGTAATCTTATATATAATTAATAAATTTATTATTATCATTATTATTTCAAATCTTATTAAAAAAAATAATTGGAGGGAAAAAGGTTTAAGTATAACCCAAAATTTTTCATTTCAAACATAATAAAAAAAATAAATTATTGTATACATTTATAGAAAACTATCATTATTATTAGTCTTTTTTTCATTATGTTTAAAAGGGTGTTTCAATTCATACTTTTGTTATAAAAGGCTTCGGTAGCTAAAATAAAAATTCAGGTTTTGCACTAAACATCTTTTAAAGAATCTCGAACACACTGCATCAATCATAGTATTTAATTTTGTGTTGATATTATTATGTTATTTTGTATATATAAGGCGAAATAGTCTTTTTGCGTCTTAATTTCCCCCCTTTTTGGGGGGGTAAATCTGGAAACTCGCCATATTGTCTTAACTAATCCTTCATCATTTGTTTCTACATGAATTAGCTTTCCAACTGCATATTTTTGGGAATCCATCAGTCACATCAATATTTGTGGTAATCTGAAAAATATTATTCACATAAATTTTTTGATTAGGCAATCCATTTTATCAATTAATTTCATCTTTTTTAATTTTTGACGTACGAAAATTTTCTTTTTTTTTTGAAATACAACCAATATATACATATTTTGCAGTTGAAGTTTTTTTTCCCCATATGCATTCAATAATATATATATATTATTTTTATTTTTATTATTATTATTATTATACTCATTATTTATGGAAATTTTTAGTGTTGAATAATGGCATATCTTGAGGAAACCTTTAAATTTAGCTTCTTTCACAATACAAAACCGAGACTCAATCAGGTTTATATATTTCTATTTCATGAAGTTTCTGCCATTTCAATTTTGATGTACAGAAGAAAATTGTTGATTAGTTTGACGCTATTCATTTAGTTCATAAAATTTTAGATTTCCCATAAAATTGGTAACGATGGTCTTTTTGACGGCTTATAGATGGGCGAATAACGAACTGGTGGTAATTGACGTTTTCCCCTTAAAATAAAACAATCCCAAAATTTGACTGAACATTTCCAGTTTTGGTTTTAATCTGGGAAACAACCTTCAAATAATAATTGGACTAATCCTTATCTCATTGATTATGACTTTTATGTATTTGAAAAGAATTCTGTGTTGTTTAGCGGTTTCAGAATGTAAAGGGAAATAATCGTGATAAAGAAGTTTTTTAAAACTGTATAGCAGTCGTTCTAAATAGCTGCTGCTGCTTACCAGTTGAAGCACGTTTTTATGCATGACAGTATCCATCAGTTCTATAGCAATTATAAATTTCCATCGTTTAATGACAATGTTTTAGTATCCGCGGGGCCGGGAAAAAAATTTGAAATGAAGTTGGATTTATGATAAAAAATGGGAAAAAACATGAAGTAAGATTCCTTTTGTGTATTTTGTTTTTGTTAGACATTCTAATTGATAGAAATCTTCATTGAGCATTAAATTTTTCTTTTTTTTTAAAAACAGTAAATTTGAAATAACAAGTGTTAGTAATTTTGTAAAATAGATGTCATTATTGAAACAAAAATAAATTTTTCATTCGCATTTTTTCCCCCATCATAATCTGATTTTTATTTGTCTCTTGTTTTTCTAGTGTAACCCTAAGAAAAGTGAAGTGGACGTGATGAAGCAGATGTTGTTGCCAATTTGGCACGAACTTTTTCGCCCCAAAACCTTGGTTTTCTAAAATTGCGCTTTTATTAAAGTTTTATTTTTTGAAGGTTTAAATTTTGGTTAATTTAGTTTAAACATCGATGGAAAACAATGGAAATTTTTTAATAAAAACTTAAGAAAAATTTTTTTAGTAAAAAATTCTCGAAAAAAAGGTAATGGACGAAAAATCCCAAAAATTTTTTTTAAAAACAACAAAAATTTTTTCAATATTTTTTGCAGATTATGGATGATATTGTTCTACAAAAAAAAATTTCGTAAAATATTTTATAAATAACGAAGTTATTTAATATTTATAAAAGGTATTTTTGAAAACTGTTAAAAAAATAAAACACCTTTTGACATTTTTTTAAATGACTTTCCAAAAAAGAGAAAAGCATGAATTTTTTGGGGGTAGAATATCAATTCATTAACGTAAAAAAATTGAAGGGGGAGGGTTTTAGAAATCATTTTCAAAAAAACGTATCAATTTTGACTCATTTTAGAAAAATCGTAAAAAAAAAAAAAAATATCATTATTTTGTAAAAAATTATACCATATCGGGGGAAAAAAACTATTTTTCCGATACGTAATTGGTTTTGTCAGTTTGAAAAAAAGAATTAGATGACTTTTGTTTCGTCCGGTTAAAATAAAACACAGATTATTTTTTAAATAACCAACCACACAAAAACCGGCATTCTAAATCTTCTTTTATTTATTTTTCAGTTGCCATTTACAAAAAATCATAAATACAGGGTACCTCGACATCGAGTTAAATTGTTCCCTTCCCTTATCTTGAATTACTCTATCTCGAAGCAAATTTCCCCATAAAAAACAATTGAACTACCATTAACCGTTCCAACCCCCAAAAAATGTCACCCCCAGTTATTTTTGTTACGTGGTTTTGTAAAAAAAACATTTATAAATATCAAAATTTATTGCACAAAAAAAAAAAAGAATGTACAGAAATAAATTAGATATCCTCACTGGTCTTTGCCTTTTTGCTACATTTTTTCCTTTCACCTGTAGGCCTTTTTAAAAAAAACATGCCCAAGGGAAAACTTTCTTCCTCCCCCCAGAATGTTCCGGAAATGAGTTAGGCAAGTGTCTTTAAAAAGGTCAGATGCGACCTGTTGAACTTTTTTTTGGGTTTTTCCACGAACTGTGAAACCCCTCCCCCATTCCTAAGATCTCCTTTATCTCACTTGTAGAAATAACCTCCCCCCTCTGACTCCTCAAAACCAATTTCTTGCACAACCTCAGTATGCGTGTGACTGTAACTCTTGTATCTCCTCGTCGTCAAATTCCTGGGGGTTATCACAGCGGAAACACGCTGCTAACTGATCGTGATGGCGCGACGCTGTTACTACCGAACCAAAATGAACCCGGGCTCGTATCTCGAATTTCGCTCGTAAAAAGCAAAAAATCACTTGCTCGTCGGCTCATCTCCAAAAAACGTATGTTGGGGCACTGTATGTCGAGGTACCACTGTATTTTTTTAGCTTCAATACAAGTTGATTGTTTCATTTATTATTTAAATTTTTAGAGTTTTGAATTTATTTTTTGTTTAAATATTTTTATTAAATTACGTCTCGTGGTTTGATATGAATATTTTTAAACTCGTGAAACTTTTTAAAACGTGGGAAAAATCGGAACTTCAAAAACTTTTAAATTACTTTCATCGCGTAATCATAACTGGTAAGCGTAACGGAATTTTTCCCCAACGTGCCATGAATTAACTTCCAAAAAACCTACAATCTTTTTCTATGTTTTAAAAATTTGCATACAAAAAAATTTTTGGGGAAAAAATGGGTAACAAGAAATAAAAAAAATAACAAGAGAGAATATATTAATAGAATAATTAAATAGAATTTTAAATTCTTTATTAATTTTTTTTATATTCTTTTGATTAAATATAATTAAATACATTTTGCTATAAATCAAAAAAATCAAAATAAACAATCAATGTCCCTCGGGGCCAATAAAAATTATCAAACATTGACCGGTCGCAGCGATAAAAAAAGTTGCGCGCACTGGCATAGGTTACGTATTCATTGGAAGAATACAAATTATCTTCTTCATCGTGTTTTTACAAATTATTTCTTAAAGTAGACTCTTTAGGTTATTTCCTTATTCTTCCCATTCAGCTTTAATCTTGTTTTGATAAAAAACATTAGGAAATAACATTTTTTTTTTTTAATAATAGAATCCTGCTATGTCCCCTTTTTTGGTGTGTAAATTTAATTTATATTGTTTTTTTTAACAAAAAGGGAAAAATACAACTTCCTAAATAACTTTCTTGAGAGGTTTTTCGATTTGATGAAAATAAATGGGTTTTCTTTTGGGGAAAAGAATGCCTTAG
>BMAV01005823.1:37045-61442 GCA_019973955.1 Trichonephila inaurata madagascariensis | reverse complement strand
TGAAATTTAATATGCACGATTGTTTTGGATGACAGTACGATACTTTAGTGATAATTAATAAAAATTAATTACCACTTAATGTTGTGATTGTGTCATATGTTTATACATATTTATATTAATTGTAACTGTTTAATAAAAAAAAAAGTAGCTGAAATAAAAATTTTCTTTATTGATCTAATTAGGAATTGACTTAATTTTTTTTTATATTACTTGTTAATAATAAATTCAAGCCCTGAATTTTGCTACATATATACACTATTTAATTGTTTTTAATATCAAAATTGTACCAGGCGAATTACTTACTTTTATTTTGGGATTTAATGACCTGATATTAATTTCCGAACAAATTCTTTGCCGCTTCGTTTATCCATGCATCATTATTCAACTTTAGCCGGCACAGATTTGAGCTCAAAAGTGATTTTCATAACAAGTTTTCTCGTGTATCTGCTAGCCTTAACGATGTGATGGTGGCTTAATTTCCGAACACTTTAACGGAGTCCGGAAAGTGATGTAATTAACTTAATAATTTAGGAAAATGCCTGCAGCACAGAAATTGATCACCAAATTATTCTGCGTAATGATTCTCTTCAATGTTACAAGTTATTGCATCTGTACAAAACAAAGAGCCGTGTGTGTAAGTTGAGTTGCATGGATCCTACTACGGTTTGACTGATAAGATGAAATGTAGATGCATGAAATATTGATCTACCCATGAAGAATGAGTAATACGTTATTATCTGGAACATTTAAGATTAACGCATTCTAGAAGCAGAATGCGAGAGTTATTAAATACAAAATTATTTCAAGATGTTTATTCAATAGGGAGTTCATGTGTCGAATTTTAAAACGAATGAATATCTGGAGGGAAGTTTTCTAAAACATTATTATGCTTCTCTCAATATATTTCGTTCCTATGAACTAATAACTTGCTCAAATGAGAAAGGCAGTTTCTAAAATATACTTTTCTAGTATTGTATGTTTAAGGTATCCGACTACGTTCGGAACTGTCATTTTAAAAAAGTGCATAAATGGATAATTTTCATAATATTTAGTGTCATTTAGATTATAAAAATTTTAAAAATTTTTTTAAGGGACTTTTTTGACAAAAAAAATTTTATTTAAATAAATATTTGGAAAAATTCAGAAAAAATTTTTTTAAAAATTTTCCTTTTTGTGAAAAAATGCTTCATTATAATAATATTTTGCCTGTAGCTCAGACCTCTGTACAGGGTCAACTATGATTTTAAAAAATTAAATTATTTTCAGGTTAAAACCCCAAAATAATTATCCTTTTTTTCTTAAAAATTTCCCCCCCTCTGTTGTCTTTAAAAACATGGATAAATCCTTCTAAGTCATATATTTCAAAATTTAAAAGGGGGGCCTTTTAAAGGGGTCGAGCACTATACAGGAAAAATATTATTATAATAAAGCTTTTTTTCCAAAAGGAAAATTTTTTAAAAGGGGTAATTCTATGTTCCTTTTTAAAAAATATTGCAGTTAAATTTTTTTTTTGAAAATATTTTTAAAAACAATTTTAAAAATTTTTTCTAATCAAAGTGACACTAAATAAAAATATTATCATTTATACACTTTGAAAACACGTTCCGAACGTAACGGCCTCCCAGGATAAAAAATGCTTTTTAATGTCATGATTCGCTTGCTGAAAAACTAAATTCGCTTTAAACTGGTTTGTAAGTTAGAAGACAATAATGATTCTGCTTTTAAATTTTTGTAATTTTAGAATAATAGGTTACTATAATATCAAAATTAATAGAATCTTTTTTCTAAATTCCATCGTTTCCTTATATTTTTTTGTTGGCTATAAAAATAGCAGAAAATAAAATTAAAATTGCTCATTGAATTCATTTCTTGGCAGTCACATGTTACATGCAATCCCGTCTTCTCCGCTGAATTCAAAGCTTTCATTAGATTTGTAATTGTTCTGGTTGCAAAATTAAAATTAAATTTCAAATTTAATAATTAAATAAAAAATTCAGTGATTAAAGATTCGTCAAAAAAAAATTTTAAAAAATAATATATATATTATATAAAATTTTATATATATATATATATATATATATTACACGTCCATTTTCATATCAGATGTAATTAGTTTGTTTGAGTGCGTTATTCTTGATGACAAAAAAAATACATTTTATAAGAAAGTTTCAGCAAAAAGCAAAAGTTTGCAACAGAGAGGCTTCGATTTTTCGACTTAAAAGCTCTTATATTTTTAAAAACGTATCTTATTCTTGGTTTAACATACCGTCGAAATACTTTCATTTTTAAGATAGTCTTTGTCGAGAATCATTTTATTGATCTTGTTATATTTTAATGCAACCCAGGAATCAAATACGATAGAAGTAAAATTGTTTAAAATGTTTTATCCTGTTCATAAGTTGAGCAACCAGAAAACAAAAAAAAAAAAAAAGCATCGCATTGAAAGGTATTTTAAATATTTGAAGTGGAAACTCTTAATTATAATCAAGCAGTACTACGATTGCATGAGAAAAAATAATGTATTTGAATAAATATTGAAAGAAAAGCTAAAGAGCTTAAAATAAAATGTTATACTACATTAAATAATTTGAATAAGTTTTTAAGATGTTTGAGAACAATTTTTCAAATCGTAACGAATTTGAAAAATATTTTTCTTCTGGAAAACTTAGAGTTGAGTTGAACAAATAATTTGATACATTCTATTATTGTATATTTATCATATTGTTAATTTCATTGTATTTGTAAGATAGTATTTACATTTTCAAATAATTACTCGGACATAATCATTTGTAAAATTTGATGATTTAATGTGTGTCTCTCTCATTTAAAGTAAACAAAATTTCTTAATAATAAAATAATTCTTCCCAGAATTATTATTTTTTATATTTTTAATTTCAAGAAATTAAAATTATATATTTTTTTTTTTAAAACGTTAAAATACATGACAGAATTCTCAAGATAGTCGTGTATTTTCGTACAAATTTCATGATTAGATTAGTCATATACGATGTCAACAATTTATTTTATAGAGCTATTATTTCCTAATTAAAAAAAATAATAAACTGAAAAGTATTTTTTTGCACATCATGTAATCTGTGATTGTCAATAATTACTGATTAACCCTTACGCCGTTGAGTTCTACCATGCAAATCTTCCCCAGTGTTCAGTTTTTTTTTTAAGGCATGTTGTTGAGGAAACATATTCTTTTTTCTTTTCTTAGAAACGTGAGCTTAATACAGTTGTTATTTAACCCTAATACAGTAATAATATATAATAAATACTATTAGAATAAATAAATGTGTGTTTATATATTATCTGACTCATCTTCACTTTCTGAATGTATAGTAGAAAATGGCTCATTTTCATTATAATTATTTTTATTATTAAAAAATATGAATCACTTTTAGAATTACTTGACATCTCACTTGCCTTTAATTTCGAAACCATGAGATTGATGCCATTTCACACCTATAAAATAACGTGCCAGTTCTCGCGAAATATTGTATTCAAATCTCTATCATGCAGTCTAGGGCTGTTACCTACAGTAAAAGAAACAAATACTTTAGACCACGTTACACTCGTTTGTAACGCTTGAAACATTGCAAAACCTAGATGGAAGCGTTCAGCCGGTGCCGGTATATCCATTGGTGCCCAGGGGCCCGGATGAGCTGGACTTAACCAGATGTTCTGGTTATAAATTTCGATTCTCCATTGCAAAGGGGCTTGTCGATCTTCTGAGCACAGGGCCCGAAATGAGCTTAAATTGGCATTGCGTTAAGCGTGTACGTAACGTTGAGGCATAGATTGAAATGAACGCACTCAACGCGGGGTAAGTGGCCAAAGGATTGAGAAAAAGAGAAAAAATTCTTATAGAAGCAAACATCAAATATTTGTGATAATTTTAAGGCTATAAAATACCAGTTTTAAACCAGTCATAAGAAGAAATAAAATGCGCAACATTTTGTTCAAACGCGAATGGAATGTCTGTTGAAAATCTGAAACTGAACAAATAGCAAACTATTAAATGTAAGTTCTTTTCTTTTTATTGGAAAACGTTTCTGAGTTTAAAAAAATTGTACGATTGGTTTGTTTGTAGCAAACTTATTAAGTGAAAGCTCAATGCTTTTAGAACAAATGTAAATGTATTATTTACACTTTATAATACTTTTAATTTCATAGTTATGTAAATTATGCTAGAATGTTCTAACTAATACAAATTTTAAAACCAAAATTTTACGGATATTTTGAGAATTCTACAATGAAAAAAAATTTACATTTCTATAAATGTCTAAGAAATGTAAGTGTCCTAATTTAATGTAATTATGCTATTTTAGTTTTTGCTCTTCTTAACTATTCAATTACATGTACACACATACATAACAAACCCACACTCAGTGGCGCATCAGCCCATGAGGGCCAAGGCCTACTGTGCCCATCCAAATACACGCGACCATTAAGCGCTGAGGTGCATGAGGAGATGCTCTGATCAGGTGGTCAGTCTAAAGCGATATCCCCAGTGTTTAAGTCCCCAAGCAAGCTTAGTACTCATTTATCAACTCCCTGCAGTAGAAATGAAATGCTGAGTCGACCTTCCCAACCCCGGGAATAGAACCCGGACCTGTAGTGTGGAAGCGCGATACGCTACCACTCGACCACTAGGCATACATTCATTTACACCATTAGATTTTCAATTATATTTCTAAGGTAAATATATTTTCAAAGATATTCCTGTTTTCTTAGAAAATGATTAAATAACATAGTCAAAATTTATCACATTTAATAATATTAAAAAAAAACTTCTTTAAAATATTTGCACATTCCTTTATACTATAATTTCTTTCAGTTCTTTTGAAGCACGATCAACTAAGCGAACTTTTATAAATACCCTTCCCTATATTAAAATATATTTAAGCAAACTGTACAAAACTGTACTATTGCAAAACTATAATTTGAATTATTAGTGCTTAAACAAAAATATAACACAAGTCACGACCATTTTTAAAATATATATTCTAAGGAATTCAAAGAAAAGCTTTGTTTAAAAGAATATATAATGTATTATTTATTTATATTTAAGGTATATCCAGAGCTTTTGAGATTTATACAGAAACTCACTATATTATTTTTGTTCAATAACAGCAAAAGTAAGACATATATATATAAAATCATTGAGAGTTGAATCAAAACCTAAAATCAAATGGAAGAAATTGAATACTGAAAAGATTCCACGAGTCCATTAAAAGAACTTCTTACAGTATATAAAATACGCATTGGTTAGAGAACAGAGCCCTGAACAAAAGACGGAACTCTTCAGCCATATTGTGCATAAATATTCATAGAATAAGTACAATGAAACGTCGTCGGTGTCGAAATGCATTATACCAGTAGCTGAAAAAGACCAAAATGGCTCGCAGTTTTGTTTCTTTTTTTATATCAGAAGGAATAAATACTGTATCTCATGCAGAATACAAGAGAAGACATCAAAGAGTGCCGTATGCTTTACTGTAATTTCAAATGACGTATTATTAGCAAATATCTGAAAATACACACCTGTATTTGAATAGTGCAAATAAATATTAAAACCTTTATCGGTTATCTTTCGAATTGGGTTGTTTAAAAACATGCTCTTTATTTCCCCTGTATAATTTTGGTTGTTGTAATAATTTTTCAGTAAAATGTTCAAAGCTTGAAACTTTTTCAATAAATTTATGCATCTGAAAGGAAAAGATTTAAGCTCAAGTCATTTTTAGAGCAGCTTCTTCTAAGTTCTATAAAGAATTTCGTCTGCACACTTTTGAAATTCAGTACTTCACTTTTTCCAGTATTCAGTAAACCCGCACTTTAATTTTGCAGTAACATAATTTAAGCTGCTTATTCTCTTTACATTTGCATTTACCATTTGGTGTATGTTAATACATTAGCATAATATTAGTTCTATGATAGTAACATAACATATAATGTTATATTGTTATTACATTACTAAATATAGAATACTAGCAATTTCTTGCTCTTTTCGTTGTTCACACCATGATTTTAAATGATTATGTACTGTTTTTGTTATTGTGTGTTATTTGAGTCCATTAAGCTTTCGATTGTATTGAAAATACATTATTTTAGCCCTCATCACGTGATTTAAAAGGAATCAGGACTTGAATTTCAGAAAAGGAAGTATATTTACCATTTACGTCCCTGTAAGCAGCCCTACAAATCTGCTTTCGCAAAACTCACTTTCAGAGAATCTTTGGCCAACAAAAGTAACATGCTTACCAATTTTTAAGCCTTTAAGTCTTAAAGTTCTAAAATGGAATTTGTTTTTATACATTACTCTCCCGTTGCCAAAATCACAAAAGTAGACTTCCTTAAAATCCGTTCTTAGCGTATTTCTGTTCAACAAAAGAGAAACATATATACCAAATTTCACACTTGTTGTGTAATTCAAAAACGAAAATCTTTTAATCGTTATGCGCCGTAAGCCTCTGCAGTTCCCCTAGGTTGTTGATTTTTGCTAAACTCGGTTTTTAGAGTATATCTACTCAGCAAAAGATATATGCTTATCATATTTCAAGTACGTAAGTCAAATGGTTCGAAAACGGAAATTTTTGTACATATATCGTCCTGGTAATCCTCCTATTTGAAAGTTGGTTTCCATAATTTCCATCCTCGTGTATTCTCAACTAAAGTACCATGTTTGAAAAATTCTAATTCTGTGGGTCTTGTTGCTTCAGAGATCTCTAGATGATGGAGTGTACGTTGATTTCTCCTATATATATATATATATATATTTTAACCCCACTTTTATATAAATTATTTTTTATATAATAGCTGTCCTAAGTCAGTAATGTTCATAACACTGCAGCATCCATTTTATATTTATAATCTCGATTACTCTTTTGTCCTTCATTGTGTGATTTTCCTGCTGTCTATGTGTTTGTCGAATGTTATTGTTTGATGTTATCTCTTGTTTGTAGAAAATTTGGGCCCTATATATATATATATATATATATATGTGTGTTTTTGTGTGTGTGTGTGTGTGTGTGGATTACATGCATTAGAGAATAAAAATAAGAAGTGCTGATACGCATGAAATTTAAAATCGTGCTATCAAAATAATATGTTCGCTTCTACTTCAGACATTCATTTGTAATTTTACAAAATTTAAAAATATTTCAACTTGTTTTAAAACCCGAGGGGAATCTACAAGTAAATGAAATTTAATAATAAATAAAATTTAATTTAAGATAAATAAAACTTTCTTCCAATACACGTTTGGGTACATTTTAATTCCTTCAAAAATGTCAATAATCGATATTTGAGAAGTTTAGAGAGAGAAATTCCACAAAATGAGCAATCGTTACGATTAGCAATTCAAAATGTCTGCTCATATTAAGCTCATCTGGTTGTTTTAATAAACATGAAAAATTTTGAAAATAAAAAAACCTAAAATTTTCCTTCATACACATATATGCATTCTTCATATAAAAAAAGTCTACTATTGTACAAATTATCTAAAGAAAAAATACACATCCGAGTATTAAGAATTTTTTTTAACTTCGTGCAACAAAAGGCTTACGAAATTCTCTAAATGTTGCTCTATGTATTTATATTTCATTGCAATTCAACGAATAGTAAGTATAAAATTTTTAAAAAATATCATTCGCAGTAAAAATAAAATACCTTTTTTGACTAAGAGAAGTTTTCAGTTGATAGGATGTATGAATAAATTTCCAAGAAAACAGGCTTATTTCTTTGAAATGTGTTTTCTGTATTATATTTTTCAATAAAGTGAAATGTTGTTCCTTGATTCGTATTAATATGGAAACTTATATATTTTATTAAAATTTATATTCAAAGATTCCATTATTATTATTCATAAAATCCATCCAGAAGAAATTTCCTAATCATATTCATGTACGTCGTCAATATTTCTATACATTAGGTCGATGAACCAGACGTGTTTTTGTATGCTAATTCAGAATGAAACTTTAAAATTTTTTATTCTGCGTAAGTTTTAAAAACATAAAAAGAATGGTTCGATTTGTTATTAAAGATAAAAATGGTCGTCTTGTTAATTAGAAGGGCAATTAAATTTGCGTGAAAGACGAATCATCTTATTTTAGTAAACATCCAGGATTTCGAAGTACTATAGTGAAAAAACTAGGACCAATACAGCAAAACAGAATATTTGAAAGAACGCAGAAACAATTCAAGTTTTATTTACATACTCTGCAGGTGTTCAATGGGTGAAACTTTGGTTACATTGCATATACCAATGCAATGGTACAGTTCCTGCCACACTCTCAGCATCCTGTCAACATTGTTTACAGCACTTGTTATCATTTCCGTGTTATCGAAAAACTTGGTATTTTACATAAGACCAAGTTTTTATATCTACCTTTGCCGCGTGATGTAGCAGAACTGCATGAAAAATATTAAGTGACGTCTGTAACATTCATATCACCATGTCGAGTAGGGTGTGAGCATTAACCCAACTATCACATTGATGCATGCCGTGTAACCAAGGTTTCTCACATGGAACACCTGTAAGATATAGAAAAAAAAAACTTGAATTGTTTTTGTATTCTTTTAAGGTATCCGACTACGTTTGAAACCATGGTTTTAAAAAAGCGCATAAATGTATAATTTTCATGATATTTAGTGTCACTTAAATTAGAATACATGTATAAATTAGCTTGAGGACATTATGACAAAAATTTATTTAAATATTTTTTGGCAAACATTAACTTAGAATAACCTTTTTTCCAAATGTTCTCCTTTTGTAAAAAAATGCTTCTAATGTATTAATATTTTGCCTGTATATAGCTCAGACCTCTGTGAAAGAGGCTCAACTAGAATTTTTGAAGTGCGTAACTTGGAAGTCGGTTTATCCATGTTTTACGAAAACAGAAAGGAGAAATTTTAAGAAAATACTCCGATAATTGTTTCAAATGGTTGTAACTCTGAAAATAATGTGAATTTTTCAAAAATCATAGTTAAGCCTCTGTACAGAGGTCTGAGCTATATACAGGCAAACTATTAATACAATAGAAGCCTTTATTACAAAAGTAGAACATTTGGAAAAAGGTTATTCTAAGTTAATTTTTTGCCAAAATATTGTATTTAAATAATTTTTTTTGTCATAATGTCCTTAAAACAATTTTATACATGTATTCTAATCTAAGTGACACTAAATATTATGAACATTATACATTTATGGGCTTTTTTAAAATCATGGTTCGGAACGTAGTCGGATACCTTAAATATTTTGCTGTAGTGGTCTTAATTATTTTACTATTGCGCTTTGATATCTTAGGATGGATTTATGGTTAACCCTGTGTAATTCTTATTATTTTTGTGTTCGTTTTAACATGCGAATTAAAATTTAACAAATATATTTCACGCTCACTTTTAATTTGAAAACCCGTGTTTCAATATGATATTATAGATACTTCAGAGTTTATTTTGATCATCCATTTAAGTTTATTAAAATAAACTGCTTTGATTTTAAAGGCAAGAAACCCGACACAATGACAGATTACTAGTTTATTGTTAAAGGGACTCTATAATTAGAAATTTAGATGCATAATTCCAATCATCCTTTGAAGTCTAGTACTTCAAGTTTCTGAGATAAGGCACTGAATTTAATTGATAGAGCTCTTGAAACAGTTCACATTTAAAATCCGCCTTGAGCCTCGGAAGAGAAATCTTTTCCTAAATCCCCGCGATTTTAAAAGCGGACGCTATTAAGATTTTCCTGGAGAAAGGTTGAAGTCTTCTTCAGGCCTTTGAGGTTCAGGAATAATTGCGGAATTTTTCAGAATCGATTCAGCGATAAAACGCTTCAATTAATTGCATTTCCAACACCCTACTCCTTTCAAGAGGGAAGAAGGAGGGAAGGTAGAATTTTAAAGTACCAAAGAGAACTGGAGTATTTTCTCTTTTATGAAAAAGGTGGGAGTTATTAAGGATTTTCTGTCTTTTTTTGATTTTTGTCCCTCAAGTCGGCGGAAAATGACAACACTCTTAATTAGTGACGGCTAATTAACAGCCGTAGCAGCATGTTCAACTCGCAATCAACATAAATGGTAATTTCAATTACTTAAACCGTCGTTTTTCGTTTCTCTTTCTTTAATAAATTCACATATTGAGGGCTAGTGTTGCCATGCCTACAGGGAACAATTTAAAAGTCTTTGGAAATAAGATCCAGAAATGCTTAGCTAAGTATTTTCAGGTACTAATTTACTATTCTCTGGATCTACAGCCAATTTTTTCAATCCTTTGAAAACTTGATGACAAGGTTGATGTTTAATTCTTTTACCTTGGGAATAGGGTAACAAGGAACTCATAAAACTGATCACAAATATTCGAACCTCATATGATTAATTACTTTATTCCATTAATTAGTTTTGAATACATTATGTATTAACTAATTCAAATAATTAAAAACTTTTCCTCCGTGCACTAAAATAAAATATAAGGTAGTTCAGGGGAAGATGCCAGTTGGGGGAAGACGCCCGTTTATTAATAGTTCTTTTATGCGTCGTTAGATGGCAATTTTGAGCCACTTGAATTAAGAGCATGGTCCAACATTGAGTGTGGTTTGTGAAGTTATCAGAATTAATCGTCTTTAACCGGCCTTAACTTTCGATCTTGTGAGCATTTAAAGTGGCGAGTTCAACGTTTATAATATTCAATTCTTTGTATTTAAAGATCATAAACGTACTTGTTATTTAAAAAAAGAAATATTAGCAATACAAGTGAGTTACTATAATGTTACACATACGATGAATGTAGAAACGGCAATAACACTGCAACATTAAGGAAATATGCGTGTATGGCATCTGCCCCCTATACTTGGGGAAATATGCCACAAAGTTCAGAAATAAATGAAATGAACTCTAAAATTTTTTAAAAATTTTATCACTGTATATTATTGCATACAATATACCTACAATTAATAATTATGCTTTGTGAGTGAGTGAGTGAGTGAAGAGTTTTATGGCGCAAGAGCCAATTTTGGCTATGCTGCGCCAAACATTTGTTAAAAAAATTCAAAATGTTTTATAAAATATTTAAAAATAATGACAATACAGTTTTAAAAAGTTAAAATTTCAAATCACATAAAACCGTTTTCAAGTAAAAAAAAAGCAAACAAGAGTCAGGCAAGATCTAAAAATAAAAGCATTAAAAAAAGACTAGTGAAAAATTTTAGTTTAAAAAAAAGTTTAAGTAGTTCATGCTAATAAAAATTAGCTCCTACTTTTTCTAAAACGCGTTGAAGTTAACGTGCGTATATATTTGTCAGGATTGTTTCGTATATAATCATCTATGGCGAATTTATCCGTAGGATCTAGTTTAAGTTCCTCCTCCTCCACATCATACATTATCAAGTCTTCATCCTCTGTTGTATAATCTATAGTTGCAGATTTTCTGGGCTTATGTGGTGTCATTTTTATTTCAATTTTTTGCTTTTTGTACTTTTCTGCGTTTTTTTCTATTTTTGAAATTCTGTTTTACACTCTGTGGGATTTTAGAAGGTTCGCTATTGGATGTAGTAGCGGCCGACTTAGTTAAGGAAACTGAATGTTGAACTTCAGTTGACAGTGAGTGAGTGAGTGTAGGGTTTTATGGCGCAAGAGCCAATTTTCGCTATGCTACGCCAAACATTTGTTTAAAAAAACCTCAAAATGTTTTATAAAAATTAAAAATAATTATGCTGTGGTAATGGCACAGGGGATGTCCATAGGACGAGGATGTGCAGGGCTGAAGTCGACTACTACTTCAGCGTGCTTGCTTTTTGCAGTTAAATTCTCCTTAAGCAGGATAATTATGAAATTTAATGTGTGCTTTTGTTTTTCTATAACTATTGTTATTTCACAATTAATTTGGCAATGTTTGTCTTATATTTTTTTTTATTTACTGTGGTGTTGTTGCATCTTACTCCATGACTGGTGGCATCTTCCCCATATATATGGGTTGATTGATTGATTGAATATTAACGTCGCACTGTTCAGCTACACGAGGGCTTTTTTTGGCGACGGACCACGTAATTTTGAACCATGGTCAAGTGACGTGGACGACACCTGAGCTGCACACCCTCTCCTAACTACCACACCACACCAACGGGAGGACGCTTCAGCTCTCGACAGATTTAACGTGCATCGCTGCCCTACACGGCGGTCTTTAGTGGTACTGGGCTCGAACTCGTGACAAGGCAAGCCATGGTCCGATACCGATACCACTCGGCTACCGCGACCACCCCATATATATGGGAAGCGTGATGCTACAATTAAATGAGTTTCTTTAACATTAAATTTCTTATTTATTTTGATACTAAGATAATTAACTTTTATACATAACCAATTGAATATTGAAAATAGTGTATTTTTTTCATGGTCTTGTTATTTTAATTTTCAATGTACTAGGCGAAAATTCTTTAATTGTGGCATATATTTCCTCGATTTACCTTACAGAACAGAGAGAAACATTGAAGACTTTCCTGTACCATAAGAAACACAAGCCTAAATTACATATTTTAATTAATTACACATTATTCATTTCGAAGATTGTGGCGTTAGCAAAAACTTTTGCCTCTTTAATATAATTTGTAAATCATTGAATTTTGTGTTTTCTATCGAAAAGTATATATTTGCATATTACTCATATTTATATTCTTAAATTAAAATATTTTTTCTTCGCTGAAGTATTATTATATTTTTAAATGTTGAATATAAGACTACAAATATTTTCAGGGTTGGGGAAGCGTAGTGGTTAGAGCATCGGACTCCAGATCGGAAGGCCTGGGTTCGATGCCCCAGGCCACCAAATACCCTCCGAGTACACACGGAGTACGTGCTCGTTAAATCAGTGGGCCCGAAATTCTTGTGGGCTGAATCACGAGTGCCGACAACTGGACAATATTTCACTCCCCTTCATTTCCATGCCAAAATTGCGAACGTGGAGATAGGTGGTGTCGCCATCTATCGTTCTTTAGGTGAATTTCGCCCAGCTAAATCGTATTGTCACCTGTGTATGGCACTCGATGATCAAGGCAACGATATTCGCACTTCTAGCCCCTTGACAAGATTAATTTCTTGGGCCTCGTTCTGACTACTTCAGACAGATGACATTAGCAACAACACAACCAATATTTTCTTATATTAAAATTCTAGTGTGCTAAGCCTAAATGTCTAATAATTTTTCTATTAATATATATATATATATATATATATATATATATATATTATTTACGAGTTGCTGTCATATTGCATTGTTATGTGTAAAACCTATTTTTATAAGCGAAACTCTAATGCAAACAATTTTTAAACAATCATTTTTCATCAAATATGAATTTATTTGCGACTTACAAATACAAATGACTTCGCTGTGCAAAGTATAAATAATAAATAAATCGAAATTTTTTAACCTTTGGCTCACCTTTCTGCTTCTACTCTTGCTATTATCTCTAGCGTTTAAAAAAAAAGTTAGGAAAAAAAGCATTCCGTTAAATTCCTCATTATTTTAAAATGTTGATAAACAAACTGGATTTTGTTTAGATATTCGATAAATAAACAAAGTCATATTTATACGAAAAGTGTATTTTAAGCCATCTTGTATTTACTTAAAGCTCATGCATAGAAGAAAAGGGTTGGTAAAAATCATTGTCCAATGTTAACTTATGTACGTAACAATTTATATATTTTTTTCTTTTGTTGGTTTTTACTAATTCTTAGCATTTTCCCCCCTCACAAGCATTGTTTAGAAGTTCAGTAAAGAGTACAACTTAACAAAATCGGAAAAATAGTAAACTTAAGAATCAGACGTAAAATACAGTTATTTCTTCAATAAACTTTTTAAATATTTCTGAAGAGAATATTCTTGTTGCATCATTTGAGGCTAATTTAGAGCTGTAAGAGTTTGAAAAATAAAATTTGAACAATTTTTTTCATCTAGGAATTTACAAAGATCAAGAATTACATTTTAAATTCGATCTTGTGATATTTAATTTTAACTTTATAAAAAAAAAATACTTTAAGTATTAATGAAGAAACTCTCTCTCTTTAAATAAATATGCTGCTGGTTGCATCGGTCTGCAAAAATATTTAGAAAAATAACTAGCTGTTTTATTAACCAATGTTTTATTTTTTATTTTTAAAATTTTTTTGATATTTCTGAGATTAATCGATAAAGTTCTGCTCGCATTTCTGTTTAACTTAAAATGAGAAGGGGGAGGGGGAGAGAAAGAGAGTAATCTGTCTTACCTGGAGCTGAAAACAACGAATCGGTTTTTTCAGTCTTTCGTATTTCGGCTTGTGAAGCATAATTGATTATGTAAATATTCGATAGTCTTCAAGATTTATTCAAAAATGAGGAATGAATTAAGGAGGATAAAATCATTTTTTGTATTAAGAATAAGTCCGCCATTTAGAATTGTAACATAATAAATTTGGCAACTGTCCTAATGCCAAGAGATTTTAAAGTCAAACAATTTGTGATTCACAATCAATGAAAGAGAGGGAATAAAAACATTTTTCATTTCCCTTTCTTTACTGGAAAAATTCGATTTCCAGATTTGTTCGTTAAAACAAAAGGGGAAAAAAAGCTCAATGTTTAAGAAACGAAAGAATTTGAAATTCTGGAAATTCAGTTAAAAGCATTTCCAATATCATTCGAAAATAAATTACACATTTCTAAATTTATTTTTCGTTATTAGTAAAATTTATACTAAACAGTGTTTTGATTGAATTGTAATAATTTATTTAAAGTAATAAAAAAATATTTGATAAATTGCAAACAAAAAATAATTATGTATTAATACAATGTAAAACTTGTATTTTTACATGACAAAATTTTACAAAATCCTATTTTTTTTTTTGTTATTTTTAACACATAGAAATCTTAGAAATAATGTTGAGCAATAAAGTAAAAATAGAATTCAATTTAATAAAATTTTTGAATAAATGATGCACAAAATATGGATAAACTCTTTGGGTTTCAAATATTAGTGTAAAAATAATACAGTATTGTTCATTTGAAATTTTTTTTCTATGACACTAAAAATTTGTCAACAAAAAAAACAAAAAAAAAAAACATATTTTTGATCAACTTCATATATATATATATATATATATATAACTTTAGTCCCAGGCAATACGTCTTATTAAATTGTAATCAGCATTCTATAAATAAATGAGAAACCATCATCCAGAAATTTTCAGAAAATGTTACAATCAATATAAAATTCGTGTAAAAGTTTCACACACAGGTACGATTGTAGAATAATATTTTTTGCATCAGAGGAAAATATGTGATTTAATTTTTATTAATAATTTTCGAAGCTGTATGATAAGATACAACTTTTTTTCATTCAAAATTGTTTAAAAAATATTAAATCTTATGTATTTATGTATAGTAATATATTTAGCAGCTAAATTATAATCATTGCCAAGATTTTCTTTTTTTATGAATTTTCTACTCGTAAAAAAGAAGTATGCATAATTTCCAAGACGGTAAAGGTGCTTATTGATAATTTAAAATGAATGCTTTCGATATCGTTAAAAATATAAATTGATAGATTAGTTTACCATAATTTGAAGGTGGTTTGATATTATGCCTTGTATTATACACGAAACTTTCTTCAACCCTATAATAAAAATTACCACTTGCAACATCAATCAAATTTATTCCCTATGCCATCATTAAAATAAACACTTTCACACGAAGATAAAATAAAAATCCCTTCTTTCTGCCCTGCCGATGAAACGTAACTTTCGCCCTTTTATAGTTGCTTTGTTTTTTCTAATTACACACGTACCAACCGCTACAGGCAAAGGCAGGTGGTAGAAAGTAAAAACATACTCTTATACTAACACACCTACTAGGAAACATCTTTATGGAAGGGTTGGCAATACAGAAATATATCGAGATGAAGATATAAAATAAAATAACAAAAACATAAAAAAATCATAGGGGAAAAAAATCCCCTTTTATTGTTTCAGAAGACCTTTTGTAGCAACTGAGGAAGAACTAAAGTATAAGAGTAAACGCTAAAAGGGGAAAACACGAAAGGGAAAAATAAAAATGAATATATATATATAAAAAGGCAGTGATATTTGGCCTTGCGACAATCCCCGCAGGACGGATGGACGAACAAAAGGGAGAAAAGGGAAAAATACCATAAATAAATAAAGAAAAAAATAGAAGTGCCCGTAACCCATTATTACGATGAAGATGACGGATATGGAACCGTATCGATTTTGAGCTCTTAGCGAAAAGGGTAGAATGAACCGTAAAGGCTTTGCAATAGCACATAGTCCTTCGAAGCTAGGACTTTACACTGGATGAAACAAATTACACATTTTTTTTCTTCATGTATTCATATTTGCTCTTATATAATAAAAGGTATTTTAAACACAAAATTCATTTCTAACTCGTTGGAATGGTTTAACTTGGTTGCATTTATTTAACTTTTTATGTACGATATTTACGTAAGTGTGCGATTTAATAAAATGCTTTATGTGTTCGATTTTTTCAAAAGAATTATGGCTTAAAATAGGAATACAGTTTATTTCCTTTAAAAAAGGTTAAAGTCACTGCTTTGTATTTTGCACACAAGTGGAAAAGTTCTAAAAAATAAATTTACAATTTTTCTAAGTTAGTTATTTAATTTTCTGATGTATAAAAATAGAACAGTGTTTGATGTTTATATATAATTTCTGAAACATTCAATAAATTGTTAAATTACATTTTTTTTTGTAATTAAACACAGTTTTAGCTTTCAATAACCATATACGATTTCTGTAAACATTTCAGATATTAATTTTATTTTCTTAAAAAAACAATTACACATGTATGCGAATAATTAAGGTAGCCCATTATTTACAAAAATAAATTTTTAAGTTTAATAAATCGTGGTAATGAACTGACAAAGGAAGAGCATGACATAGGAAGTTCATTTGGGGGTGAGACTTAGTGAAATAGTTGTACTACTCCCTTAGGGTGTTCAACCGTTAATGTAATAGAGCCGAATGGTCAAGTAGTTAGAAGAAAATAGCCTTCAAAATTCATACTTAGATTTTATACTATTAAGTTTTAATTAGCTGTAGAGTTGCAGTGGCATGATGGTAGCTTGCCTTCATACCACGCGGTCGGTCAGGTTTGAGTCACGCGATCCATTTTTTGTTTTATTTTTTCATTTTATTTATTTTTACAATTGCATAAATTTATTATTATTTATTATAATTATAGTAAACTTATTATATATTTTATATAATTATAAAATAATTAAATTCATAATATATAATATAAGAGATAAGTTTTATTTTATTGTATAATTTTTAAATATTTAATATAATAAAATATTATAACAATATATTTTATACATTATAACAGCTTTATATTTCGCTTTTTAAAATACAAAATAATCATCATTTAATATTTAATATAATATATTTTTACTTTTATAATAAACATTATTTATTGATAATATTATAATATTCCCGGGCTGGGTAAGGTCGACTCAGCCTTTCATCCCAATTGCAGTGAGTTGATAAATAAGTGCCAAGCTTTCTTGGAGATTAAACATTGGGGGTCTCGCTTCAGACTGACTACCTGATCGAGACACCTGCTAATGCATCTCAGCGCCCAATGGTCACATATACAGGGATGGGCACAATAGTCCCAGGCCTTCATGGGCTGTTGCTCCACTGAATTTGAGTTTTGAATACCGTAATAATTGATATTATAATAATATTATTTATAAAACATAATATAAATATTTATAATAATAGTAGTATTTGTTTTACTTTTTTAAATGCAAAATAATTATGTAGAACATCATTTAATGTTTAATGCGCGTTTTTAAATATTTTTTTTAATTGCAAATAAAATTAAATGATTTGAAAAAAAAAAACACACGAAAAACCGACCTTGCTGCATGCATCTAGGCCACGGTAACTCTATAGCTAAGTAAAACTTAATTATATGAAAGTTAAGTATAAATTTCGAAGGCTATTTTCTCCGAATTGACTGCTCATTCGGCACTATTACATTGAGGGTTGAACACTCTCTAAAGGAGCTCTACTATTGCACAAAGTCTCGTCCCTGAATTTTCCATGTTGCGCCCTCCTAATGGGAAATAAATTTATGATCTAAGTCAGTAAATTGATTTTTTACGTACAATGATCGAAAAAATACGACTGTTTTAATATTATTCAGAAGTTAATTTTAATTTTATTTTAATCGATTGAAATGCTTTAAGTTGTATTATAGTTTCTTATTGCTATGATTTCGAATACACAACACCGTTACTAAATTATGACTTTTTTTTCGCTAATATTTAAATTATATTAATGTGATGTATTTTTGAAATGTGAAGCAAGGAAAATATAAAGCAAAATTAGCTCCATTATTATTTTTTCTGCTACTAATATGTGTCAGCACCCTTCCCCCTTCTTTTGTTCGCTTGCTTGTAAAAGTCATGTGTCAGAGTCACTTAAATGGCTTAAGCAAAAAAGAAAATCAGCTATCAGCCTTCTTAATTTTTTATTTCAAGTATTTTTCGAAATGACGAAATTTAAATGCATTTTTAAGTTACCAAAATACAAATTAATTCTTTACTCATATAAAAGGAAGTTTTTTTTTTGTTTTTTTTTTACTATTTTTCATAATATAAAAATTGAATAGTTTATAAAATTGTTTCATTTCTTTCGGCTTTTCAGTCTTTTAAATATGACTTCTCAGTTCATTATTGTTTTATATTTATTCAACTAATTATTTTCATAACGGTAATATATAATATTATAATAAAGGAATACGTAATATATTTAATTATTAATTCTGTAATATTTCATTTGAAATTTAGATATTCATAATTGCTGCGGAACACTGAAACTGAACTGCTTTTGAACAACTCGTGGAATTAAAAAAAATGAAGCATAGTTGTCAAAACTACTAATAAACCCTTAAAATGAAATTCAATGCATTTGTGAATTCGAAATAAATTATAATTGAATTGAAATTAAACATCTAAGTAAATAAAACAAAAACATTTTTTTTTGCGTATCTGTCTTTCGCTGGTTATTTGGCAATATATATATTTAAAGCTTTACGCATTTTTATGAACCGAAATAATAAAAAGAAAACAAATCAATAAGGTTGAAAACTATAAATTTCCATATATTTGACATCCATAAATTTTTGTCATTTTTTTTTCTTTTTTAACAAAAAAAGAAAAAAATATTTCCTGGTTTACTTAGAATTGAGTTTCTTATTTAATTATTATTTTTTGAGGTTACATGTAAAGATAAGGATGCAAAATAATGCCAGTGTTAAACACCAATATTCCAAAACTACAAGTTTTTTCGAACTCCATCGATCAGTTTCTGCAGCACCTGGCGTCAAATAAGGCCCCCGCCCATATCATGTTCTTCTACTATTTTCTTTTTGGCGCCTAATTCGAAACCTCTTTAAACACATCTCGCCAATTTCTCAACTGCCAAGTCATAATGATGATTTATGGTTTTATTTTTCTTGCCCATTTTTCGTACTGAAGAGGAAAGGGGGGAAAAAAAGTAAACAATTCTTTTTGTGGAAAACAATGCGGAAGACAAAAGGGAAGGTTTGTGAAACTGGTAGACATCATAATCTAAGAACGGTTTTGGTGATGGGAATTTGATGATGTGGCTCCCTCGTGCTTTTCTTTAGTGTTTGTGACAGAACATGTGCTTTCTCGAGTTTGCTGAAAGACTAATCTGATTTTGAAGTAAATTGCTTGATGGTGGTAAGCGGAAAATGAAAATGTCAGAAATACATTGTAGGCATGACCAAACCTTTTTGTTTTTGTTTTTGTTCTTGTATTTTATTTCATGATCTAAACATCGTGCTGGAGAAATTACCACAAAAAATTAAATGATATTTTTTTAAATAATTTTCTTTCGCAGGCTTTATTTATTTATTTATTTATTTTTTTAAAAAAATCACATTTTATATTATTTTACTTCCATAGGCTCATTTCTACACTTTGTGTTTTTTTTTTTAATGAATATAATATATAACATACATTAGATTCATGGGGAATATTTCAAATGAAATATGAATGACAAAATAAACAAATTCAAACTTATTTCTTCTTATAGAATCTTTTACTCGTTGCTAAATTGCTTATCAATCATCTAATCAAGAATCAAGATCAAGAATCTTGTACACCTTAGAAAAAAAGAAATGCCAATCATTATTTACTATTTTAATTATTTACTCAAATTATTTTTACTATTTTATTCATTCACTCAAATCATTTACTATTTTCCATATAAGTTTCAGTTTTCAATAATATCGTTATTGAGTTGTGGAGTATAATAAAGTAGTAAGTTAAATAATTATTCACATATCGTCGGTCTAATTATCAGACTGCGTAACTCCATCTGGG
Source organism: Trichonephila inaurata madagascariensis (assembly GCA_019973955.1). Taxonomy (NCBI): domain Eukaryota; kingdom Metazoa; phylum Arthropoda; class Arachnida; order Araneae; family Nephilidae; genus Trichonephila; species Trichonephila inaurata. The sequence continues at coordinate 41,020 of BMAV01005823.1, read as the reverse complement.
ATGCTAATTTGATACAGTAGGGCTAGGCGTCAAGTTGTTGTTTATGTTCACTAAGATAGGTGATAATATTACAATATGGTTTACTTTGATATTTTTATCGTGTGATAATGTGGTTGCCATGGGGATAACGTATATTAATGTTAGTTTTTTTTCCCGCGGTATCTCTGCTCAGCAAAAGTAACACATTGCTAAAAATTTTGTGTAATGAACACTTAAAATAGTGTAAATAATTTATAACTGGAAGCGTAATACATTAATATTACTTACTGTTGTATTTATTTTATGTTAAAATCTTGCCACCACCTCTCCCTTCGAAATCTAGTTTTATTATGAAATAAAATAGTAGTGATTACGCTGATCGAGGAATAAATTAAAAGCGGAGCGCACACTGAGGCATGGCGTAGACAAAACAAAAGGATTAAGAAATCGCGCCAAAAAGCGCTTGGCGCTTTGCACTCCTATATCTAATCAGTATCACCGGTGGAGTTACGCAGTCTGATAATTAGGCCGACGATATATATATATTATTCATAGAAACAAGTAAGTCTTTTTACTTTTAGGATAATCAATTGCAGCGGAAAATAATTATTTTCATAAGTTTGTATTATTTTATGGGCAGGTTGGCTGGCGTATAATACACAATAATTAAATAAAACCAAAGGTCCTATAGACAGCATCAGTAATCTGGATATAATATCTTTATATAAGCCTTCACGGGGGCTATTGCTAATGTGCTGCAATTTTGCCAGAATGGTAGGACAAGGGAAAGGACGTCCTGGGTAGGGATGGTGATCTGAGATTGATTAATCCAAGAATCGATTTCTCGGGCCAAAAGATCGCTTTTTTAAATCGATATGTAGCACTGAATGGATTCAGTGAATCGATATGTCATCCTAGAAAATCGATTTTCGATTTTTTTCTGTTTTTCTTAAAAACCATAAAATTGTTTACAATTAGTTGAATGTACTATCTTTAAAACCCGTAATATTACGGTGTTTCTGGTTAAAGGGTTAATTTACTGGCAAGAACGGAAAAGAAAAAGAAAAGAAACGAGTATTACAGTAGTAGCATATGATGTGTAACATCTTACATGTTATCGTGGCAAATACGCAATATTAATTTTTTTCCTGAAAAAAATATGAAAATCTCGCGCACGGGTATGATTGGAAATAATTTTCTATCGAATAATTATATCCTTAATGAAAATTGTATTTAATTAACAAAAGAAGTAATGTGCAATATTTTAACAAACAAGAGCTTGACTTATGATAACTGAATAATAAGTAATAAAAATACTTTTTAATAATTGTGATTTCAAAATATTTAAAAACCGTTGAAAAACAGCGTCAATAAGAGTACCACTGTTAGCAGTCGAAACATTCTAATTTGTGTTAATTTGAGTTCATCATTCATAAAAGCTATGAGCGGCTCAGCTTTTGGCAAACTGAAGTTAAAGTTAAAATCACCACTCAAAATCAGGGGAAGCGAGTGATAATTTTTTTAAAAGAGCAGAACCACCTTCGTTATATGGTAAAAGTACAAAATGCAGGAAATCTTTAATTTTTTTTTTCACCATTTGATTCGAAGAAATGTATACGACCACTAAAATCGATGTTTGTCCATTTTAAAATAAGCATTCTGCCGCACGTATGTTCCTCAATATCATGACTAACGGATTTAGAGTCAATCGCTCGAGTGCTTGATGGCTACTAGAGTTGGACCCCCATGCGAGGGTAGCGAAAAGACTCAGCCACGCAGTCTCATTGGTCAAATCAAGTAGTGTGCGCGATTACGTCACATTCTGTTACACACATTCGTCCCTTTTCACGAAATCACTCCCAACAAATATCCAGCAACCGAGAGGAAAGATGTTACACATAAAAAAACCTCTATTTACCATCACGTTCACTTAATAGCCACGATGTATATTAGTATCGTGGGATCATCTGTTCCTTATGAGCGTATTTTTTCGATTGCTGGCAACATCGCAAGTGATGAGCGGAACCACTTGGATTCCATTAGACTTGACAGACTGCTGTTTTTAAAAAGCTTAGATATTAAGCATTGGGAATAATAAGCTATATTATTTATTTTCTTGACTTTTTAACGTAAAAATAACATTTAGAAAATAAATATCTTCTTTTGCACGTGATACTCTTTGATACGGTAATAAAAACAATTGTAACTGTCCAATTCCCTGAACTAAAAAGATTCCCTGATTTTACTGATAAGGTAGCGTTTATTATGGTATCTCTCTTTCTTGTTTTTAATAAAATAGATTTATATTTACATTGCAATTGAAAACTTGAAAAAAAATCGATTTTTTTAGATATCGGATCTTTAAGATCTCGATTTTTTTGTGAATCGATTCATCAGATTATGATTTAAATCGATTTAAAAATCGATCTTTTTCGAAAAGAATCATCATACCTAGTCCTGGGTTCAGTTTCGTATCGTGACAGTGTTTTCAGAAAGAGTCCTTTCTTGTCCCGTTCAACCGAATTTGCATGCCCCTAAAGTGCCCTGTTCTAAGCCTTGTTAGATTCTTGTCAGGCATCTACTTGTATTAATTTCTGTAATTAGGAGTTGCAGCCTCATTTTTCTGTCAAAATGTCTTGGTTTTGTTACTGAGTTTGTATCGCTAAGGATGACAAACGTTGCAGTGTTGGCGTTACTGTTATGTTGCCTTGCTTCCTATGCCAGGGTATCTGCTGTCTCATTTTCAACAATATTAACATAAACTGGGATCCATTGTATGAGGCACTGCTTTTTCAATCTGAGAAGCTGACGAGGTGTATAGTGTATGTTAGTAATTAGCTCACCTTATTAGTTAGTAGCTTTTATGAATTCCTTCGAGAGAAGAATACGAGAGTATTAGAAGTCCAACCTTTCCTGATATGCTCTAGCATCCCTTTCTTTATGAAGAGTAATATTGTTACATAAATTGAACCAATTAAAAAATATTTAGTCTAAACTGTAAGTTTGAAACATGATCTAATATATATCTTGTTATTTTTGGGTTTTGGAAATTCAACATATTTCTGTTACTAATTTTTCATGTGGTAAATGGGTCACCACAGAAGCCAAGTGATTAGGTTGCAACGGAAGAATGGAGTCTTAAGAATCATGTTGAGCTCCAGTATTGATTAATAGAAGCTCGTGCTCAAATTCAAATTGGTTTTAATTTTTGCAATTTCTATGTGAACAGAAAGATTGAGATGTTAAATCAAATGTTGTTTTGGTCCCTTAACCATGATTCAAAACTACAAGGTCATCCTTAATATCCCTTTTGTAGTTAAGAAAAAAACATAAAAATTCAAACCAACCAATGAATTAAGGAGGAAATCAAAGCTTGACAAGCAACTTATCAGCAACGAAAGTTGTTTTTTCATTATTAGGCTACATATACCCTTTTTAAATATAACGTTTTTGAGAATAATTTTTCTGAGTAATGTCGTTTGTAACAAGGCTCAACATTTTCTATATTAAATTTAAAAAAAAGGAATTATTGAATAAATTTTACTATTTGTGAAGCATGAGAAAGTCAAAAACAAATTTCTACTGTAACAATTATTATTTCAATCTTCCTGTTAATAATAAAATCTTCCTTTTATATATATATATATATATAATAAACGATTACAAATTCATTTCAATAACTAAAACACCTTAAATATAGATAACTGAAATAACAAAAATAATTTTTCCCCACATATATTGAAATCATCTTTCTTGATTTCAATATTATTGAAAATTTAGCTTTTTTACCCCCTTCATACTAAGCATACACTTAAATACATGAGGAAATGTTCTAAAAAAGAACAAGGGGTGGAGGGAGGGGGAATGCAGTCTGCATTTCGTAAATAATTACGAAATCCATTTAGATCTATATTTGCATTTATGAGATTACATCCGACGATTTTTATTACCTCTTGAACAAGATAACGGCTGACGGAATATTATATATCGATTGTT
>BMAV01005823.1:572-29410 GCA_019973955.1 Trichonephila inaurata madagascariensis | reverse complement strand
ACTTTCTCTAAGGACAATGAGAAAAACGTTGACTCGAAGTAAAGAAAGTCGGAGGAGTAACTTTAATTTCCGCATAAAAGAGTGAAGAGAACTAGACACCCGATTTACCCTTATGATTCGTTTCCAAAACACCAGGATGCTTTAACAAAAGAGAAAGTATCCTTTTTTTACATCATTTTCCTTCTTCTTATCCAACTCCGGTTTTTTCTCTCTTTTCTTTTCCCGGTTTTTTTTTTCCTTTTTTACAGTATCTCCTTTACCCCCAGAGTTTGATGAAGTTCGTTGACGAATGCAAAACTATTCATGGAAGACCATTTCAAACGGAACACGCTACCTAAGAGCATCTTATTCTTTTTTTATTTTTTATTTTTCAGGGAAAAAAAAGGAGAAATAAGGAGGGGGGATAAGGAAAAGGGGTTTCTTCTTCAAATGACGCGGTAGAAAAGATTTATCAGAGAAGGGAATATTTTCGCATGTTTTTTCTGCGTATCTACTTTTGTCTTGGATGTAAAATTGGATCTCATCCAAAAAATTTAAAAATAAAAAAAAAGAACGTTTACGTCAATCAGGGCGATTTTTGGGAAGGTAATATATTCGATTCCGTATTCCTTTTTTCACCCTTTAAATACAATGGTAAGATTCGCGTTGGAATTTTTCCGATCTAATCTGTTTTTAAATCAAGCGTATGCATATCTGAGCGAAAAATGCGATTTGATTTGCGTTATCGATCTCGGCGAGAAAAAGTTTCATCGATATCTCTCATCGATTTAATTGGACCTTTCAGCGCATGCGTACTGACTGATTAGATTTTCCTGCGAGGAGAAAATGTACTGCTTAACGAAGGAGAGAAAATATAACTTTTTTATTTGAAAATGAAATAAGTTTGTTCATTCTTATTATTTAAAGAACTTTTTGGATTCGAATTTGTATAAAAAGTATTTACAATTCATTTGAACTATTTTTATTTGTTCTTGTAATATATTCTAAATATATGTTGCCAAATATTATATACACTTCAAGATGCACACTGAATAATTCTAAATATATTCATATAATAAATGAATAATCTTTTCCCCTGGTATATTTTGATAAGATAGAGAAAACATGAAAAGTAAACAGTTACATATGAAAATGTTTTTTGTTAACGAAATGCAGTTTTCAAGTTATCTAAATAGCATATTAAAGAAAATTATTAATTATAATGCCTAGAAATTCAAAGATAATATGCTGTGGTTTCTTTAAATTGTAGTTTGAAGCATCTAATCTGTAAATACATTGTGATTAAAACAAACAAATAATTCGAGAAAATTTTTAGTTTGTAAGAATGACTAAAACTACTTTTTTAACAAAAAATTTCGAAAAGGTATTAAAAAATAAAAACATGAGAATAGATTTTTTCTCCCACTGGAAAAATAAAAAAAAAACCTTTTTTTTTAAGGTATTGTATTTGAAAATGCAAGTTCTTTTAATTTGAAGTATTTTTGAGTTATTCTTTTCTAACAGAGTTTGAGTTAATGTTATTAAACTAACTCAAATCATTACCCTATTTCTATGTCTCCTTATGTTTTAGAATATAATAATTTTCGATATGGTATGATTCAGTTTTATCAAGATTGACTATCAAATAATATATGGCAAAAATAAAAATGTTTCTAGTCTTAATAAGCAATGATATTTAACATATGTTTAAATTAAGATTATTTAACATAAATCATGTTAAATTTATTAAAATAGTCTTTGAATAAATTTTTATAATTAACTGTTCTAATTATTTAATTTAAATGATAAAATCATTATTATTATTTTTTTTAATTTTCTTCGTAAAATGTGATTTTTTAATTTTCAAAATGTCTTTTAAATTTCATTTTATGTATTAATCTTAAGAAATACAATTTATTTCAATGCATTTTTCAAACTGTCTTCCTACATATCGATTCATCACTTGTTATAAATATTGATTACAAAATTTTTATATATTAAGGTATCCGACTACGTTCGGAACCATGATTTTAAAAAAGCGCATAAATGGATAATTTTCATGATATTTAGTGTCACTTAGATTAGAATGCATGTATAAAATTGTTTTAAGTACATTATGACAAAAAAAAATTATTTAAATACAATATTTTGGCAAAAAATTAACTTAGAATAACTTGTTTTCCAAATGTTCTCCTTTTGTAAAAAATTAATATTTTGCCTGTATACAGCTTAGACATCAATACAGAGGCTAAACTATGATTTTTGAAAAATTCACATTATTTTCAGAGTTACAACCATTTGAAATAATTATCGGCGTATTTTCTTAAAATTTCTCCCATCTGTTTTTGTAAAACATGGAAAATCCGACTTCCAAGTTATGCGTTTCAAAAATTCTAGTTGGGCCTCTGTACATAGGTCTGAGCTATATACAGGCAAAATATTAATACAATAGAAGCATTTTTTTACGAAAGGAGAACATTTGGAAAAAAGGGTATTCTAAGTTAATTTTTTGTTAAAATATTGAACTTAAATAATTTTTTATTGTAATACTATTCTTAACCCAATTTTATATACATTGTCTAATCTAAGTGATGCTAAATATCATAAATATTATCCATGTACACGCTTTTGCAAAATCAGATGCTTTGCGTGTTAAAGATAAAAGTCCACCTTTTCTTCTGAAAGTTCCTGAAATTTATAAATCGTTAGATTTTAATATATTAAAATTTTTTTTTAAAAATTCAATGAAATCTTTGAAAAAAATTTATCTTTCGAAGACAACTTTATCTCAAACGATATCAAGCAAAACAATTAAGTTGTTTTAATTATCGAGAAAAACAGAAAAAATGTCGGTTTTTACAACAAAAAGCAGACAAGGCAATTTTACCTGAAATTGCATTAGAGGGCCCCTAAAATATCTTCAGCAGGCCAATCATGGCCCACAGACCCCGGGTTGAAGACCCCTACTCTAAAGCAAAATGAGGGTATTGCCGGCGAACATCTTAAAATGTTAAACTTCGTTCAAGAGACGAATATGAAATCAGGACTGGCACGCACTCTCTAATGTATAATACCATATCAATGGGAGGACTTGGAACCTCTAAAAATATAAAACATGTTTTAATCCCTTTAGATGGAGAGTTTTCAGTGGAATCAGAACTCAAATTAAAGATCCATCATTCATGAATTTGTGGGACCATGATCCCTCGTCTTCAGTGGTCATATTAAATATTTATTTACTTAACCTTTTAACTGTCATGCCCGAGATAATCTCGAGCACAACACTATTCGAAAATGTCATGCCCGAGTATTACTCGGGGAATTTTTTTAGTGCATCGTATTATTTTACCCGGATATATATCGGGAGACGTTTATTTCGGCTTTATCTCTTTGTCAAACCCGACTTATTCTCGGGAAAAGTTAATGTGAGCTCAATTCAATAGATGACAGCACTTTACTGAAGACTCCAAATGTTAGAGGTTAGAAGTTCTTTGATTCAAAAAAATTTGACAATTAGTGTACTCAAATCATCAAAATAACTTGACAGTTAAAGGGTTAAAGAAATCAACACAATAAACTCCAGTCACAGAGTGTATGACATAAAAATGAATAGCACAAGAGCAAAAATATTTCACCTTACTCAATTTAATAAATACAGAATTAAGAAAACACTATAAGGGGGGGGGACATAATAAGGGGATAAAAAGAAAATCCCTTAAGAACAAAAATTATTGCATATATATTGCAAAATTAACGCATTAAAAATTATAAAACTTAACATTTAAATACACTATAAGACACATTAAAAATATCAAATTGTTCAGAAAATCTGTTGAAAACTTTATGAAATTTATTGAGTGAAAAATTATAAAGAATACTTGAAATATCTTGCCATGATTTCAAACTCGGAATGTCGAAAACTTAGCATAAATAAGACGTGGATAAATTCTATGAATAACAATGGCTTTTTTTATTAAACAAGTAACTCACACACACATGAAACCATTTTACTTATTTTCAAAACAAAATGTGATTTTATTTTTGCAATAAGGGTCTCAAATAAGGTAATAAGGGTAAAATATTTTAGATACCAGCGGATAAAGGCAGAACTTAACTTTAAAGCAAGCTCATTAGAAAATGTTTTAGTTTTGAGTTTGAAAAATCAATTTTTCTTGTAAAAATTTCTGGCAACATATTTTAGAAATATATTAATTAGTAAAAATATAGATTTAATGTAAAAAATAGTTTTAACAGTTTTGTAGTAGTTGTATTTCTTACTTGTTCAATAAAAATTAAACAATAAGACTGCGAACACATTTATTTTGCTTACATTAGAAGTACTTACTCTGTAGCAATATCCCCTCATACTGCAATCTACCTTTCATTTTTCTTTTTTTCAAAATCCAGACATTTAAAGTCTTTGTAAACCGAATTTTCGTGTAAAACAAAGGATAGCATGTTATGATAGGGAAAAAATACCTCTTTTGTTAACACTTCACAACAAAATGAGGTAATTTTTAGTTTTGAGGATTTTTTTTTAATATTGTCTTTTCTATTCCATTATATGCTTTAAAACATTTTTTTCTTTCGACATTTCTGCCTAAAGTTTTGAGTTTGTTGGGAGATCGTGTATGATAAAAAGAAGACTACATAAATGTAGCATTTTAGAAATGGGCTTCATTATCATACTTCGGTCTTTGGCAAGAAGTTGACGCCCACGGGTGCCTAAAAGTCATGTGGTTTGTTTGTCAAACCTCAAAAACTTTACATTTTGCCTGCAGGTTCTTCATTAGCATTTCTTTCAAACGTCTTTGGCGTGTCATCTTCTAGACACATTATTTAATGGCTGAAATATATTCCGAAAGTTTATAGTAGCTTTTTCTGAGTAGAATTTATGATGAAGAATAATTTGTGAAGTATATTTTTCTTCTTGTACATGTATTTTTTTGTTAATAGAAAGTAAACAAAACATTTAGGTGTCGCTTACATGTTAAAAAGATGTAAATTTTCATCATTTGAATTTTTGATACTCGAGAATTTTCGAATTGGGTTTGACGGAACAATATTAACACTATTTGATAGAACACTATTAAAAATATTTAAGCACTATAATACATGCAAAATACTTCGGTATTTTTGAGCTTTTTGATAGAGTAGAGAATTAATATTTATGGGAGTTTAAGGGAAGGAAGTTGATTATATTCAGTTTGATTTTTTCAAAAATAAGATCGGGTCTTTTATTAATTTTAACTGCAATAGACGCTGTAGAGCTTATTTTCAAAATACAATTTATTTGTGCGTATAATTTATATTCTATTCATATTAAAGTTTTACATTTAGGTACATATTGATGCTCAAAATTCAAATGCATGCATATTACCTTCTTTTGAAACATAGTCACAAAGCTCAGTATACACATTTATCCTTCTGTCACTCGTAAATTCGTATTTATTTGATTTTTATTCGAGATAATAGCAACAAATAAATAAATATGCCCGTATTACTGGATTTTTAATACTTTAAAATTATTTATAAGCAGAAATAACCAAAACAGGCAGGGCTGCCTTGAAGCAATTCTGAGCTGGTATAGTACAAAATATAGTACTAAAGCACATTTTGCCAAAGATGAAAGTATCTGAAGCAATTCTGAAAATATTTAATATTTTTGAAGTCACATTCAGCTGTATTTTTTGTGAATACATATAGTTAAATAACTATTTTTAATTTTCTACAACTGGTGGCATGTGGATATTTTTTGGAACTGTTTCTGTGCCATTTATGTTATAAAATAAATTATATGAATTTGGCAGCTGATCGAACGGTATGTCGCCTATGGTTTAAATCAGTGAACGCCTACAACTTGAAGGTGCTTTTGTGGAACCCCTAGAATTAGATAGTATTTTTTTCGTGGAACTCCATTCCATACACATATTTCGAAGAATATATCTCAAAATAATAGCAAAAGTAGATCAACATGTTATGGGCACTTTATGTAAAGGCAATTTTGAAAAATATTGCATTTATTATTAAAAAATTCTATTATAATTTTTTTAATATTTATTAATTAATAATACTGATTTGTGATTCAAGTATCACCTATCCATGCATTATATTTAGTAATTGAGATATGTGCTTCCTTTTTTTTTCACACGAACCATCGAAGTATAGTTCTATTGAGATTAAATGCTATCCCAATACATTTTCTGAGTTTAATTTTTTATATACTTTGTTTTTATAGCCCTTTGCGTTGAAAAATATATTTCACTTAAACACAACATTCTGAACGGTATTAAACTGTTTATTGCTGTGGGAGTGTGGGAGGAATCCAGTGTATTTTGCATGAATTTGCTACCTAAAATTTTGAAGCTATTCTTGCTGAAATTTAGATTTTAAGTTCATATGTAGTTCCCTTTCTTTCGTTATATGTATTGTTTTCTACAAATATAAAAAGGTACATTTTTCTTTAAAAAACTATTTAGTTTTGCAAAACATTATGCTACTTAATCATTAAAAAATTATCTCATGGAACCCGATATAGTAAACAATAGAATATTCACAATCTAGTAGGAAGTATATATATATAACGCGTGTTTTAATATTCTTTTATAATATCACAATAAAAGTTTAAAAAGTGTTGCATAAAAAAAAAACTAATATATAAATAAGATTTTCAGTTTTCATGAATAGGATGAGCTTTAGATTCTTGTAACTACACAAACTCCTTAGAGAACCTGAATCAATTTTGCATGCATATTTATTTCTTCTCGATTTTCTTGCTGTGACTCGCAGAGCCCCTGGGTATGCCTTGTGGAGCCCCAGGGTTCCGTGGAACACAGTTTGAAGACCAGTGGGCTGCATTATGCTACAGAGAGTTAACACTCCCTAAACGAAGCTATCCATCCAGTGATGGATAATGGTAATGAACTGGTAAATAGTCTAACTATAGGGTGATTGACAGGGAAAATGCTTATGTATCGGCCCTGAGGAAACTAAGCACTCTTTTCTTCTATCAATAATCCATTCTCAGATACCTCAATACAGAAAATAATGAACCTTCTCCACAATCACGCTTCTTACTATTTATTTCGTCCCATCGTTAAGTAAGATTATAATATTTGAATCGACACTTTCTGGCATCTCAAAGATCCAAATTATTGTCTTGTAAAAAGCTGTAAGATTCTTACCTTTGAAATCTTCCACACGATTACACTACGTGATACTGAAAATTAAACACCAGGAAAAAGTAGCCAGAAAGGAAGAAACTCGGTGAACATAGAGAGAGATAAAGAACGGAACATTAAATGATGTTCATTTTGAAATCATACGCATAAGAGAGAGCGAATAAAACGGCAACTCAGAGAGTTCCAGTATCACTGCAGATGGCGATAAACAAAACAACACATCTAGATCAGAACCAAAGGTAAAACGGATGGTATCCTGAAAGATGGTTATTTTTACTTATTAACTATTAATTACAGTTCATCTTCTGAATATAGCAAGTGCAGGGCATGAAAACTATATCCATAACGGTCAAGATGTGTTCAATTGGTAAGAGATCCGATAAGAATGGTGGTCATGGAAAATGGTGCACTTGTGCGAATCAAGTTTATTTAATCATAAATCCGGTCTTGTTCGTGAACTTGTAGTTAGCTTTCTTACAGTGAAATCATTGATTATTGTCATGATTCTACCACATACCCATCTTTTACTAAAGAGGATGCTCATTAATTCTGATAAGGCTCAGAAACTTTAAGTTTGTGTTTTGTGGAAGTTTGGAGAGGGTGGAAATAACTCAGGAAACATCCTTGTCACTTGATGTGGGGTAAACATTACAAATTACGTAACCAATAGCTCTCTCGTAGCTTTAAAATGTGATTAAAATTTAATCAATTATATATTTTGTCTTTTAAAACTTTTAAATTAATTTTTTACTTTAATTACTTCCTATATGGAAATATAACTAGTTATTAGAGTTATTAAAGGAATTCAAAAAATATCTTTCATTTGCTTGTATCAGATTCAAATACAGAAATGAACAAAGTAGAGTTGTGTAAAATTATCCCGCTCTTTGACGGTAAATTAGTTTCATGTGTTAGTGTGTTTTCGAAGAGGTATTGTGCTTTCAAAATACATTACACTCGGTATTTCAATTGCTTAAACTCCTCATTTTATTCCTAGAGGTGGTACTACAAAATTCGAAGAACTTCATTTCGAAAACCGCATGAAACGCTGATTCCTAAATTAATGTAAATGAGAGAGAGGGAGAAACCATACACCCTATTTTAACTAGTACGCTCGGAATAGTTTGTTAAGATTTTATCGCTTACACGAAACAATTTGAGGCTAGTATTGGACACATGAGATTGCTTCATCAAAAGTATTCTGCTATTCAATCCCGCTAACTAATTAGAGCTTTAAACCCATTTCAAACAATTCCAAATTTAGTCTTTTATTCTGTATGTCTGTGATTGTTACGAACTAATTTAAAAGCCTTTTTGTATAATGCCTTTCCTCTCTGATAATGTAACATACTTTCTTAATAAATATAATTGTTTTTTACTTTTAAATAGGTTATTACCGCGTGCATAAAACATTAACTAACAAAATTACTTAACTTAAACAGTATAAATTTACATATCACAATCATATGACTGTTTTGTTGGATGGAAAAGGTCAACATTGTGTTTAGGGATGTTTTCCATACAAATGTTAATCGAAATATTAAGTCTCCGGTGCTTAATATTTAATGAAATTAATGGTTTTGCATTCATAAAGTAATAGGTTTAGATTTAAATGTTTTATTTCCTTAATATTTCATATTCTTAATCAAACAAGTAGGATTTTTTTTACATAGGTATAACTATACCCAACGAAGGAAGTACAAAATCTGTAATAGTTAAAAAGTCTGAGTAAATATTACATACATTTAGTTATTTATAGTTGATGTCTTCACATGTTCTTTTATTGTACAATTTTAAATTAAAATTTTTAAAAAATTAAACTAGATTTTTATTATTTTTTACTAAAAACTGGTAAATTATCTTGTATTTTTTTTTTACCTAATTACTATAATGAAATGAACTGAAATTATAAAATAAAACATCGCTAATGTTAAGGCTGTTGCCACCGAATGTACGATATCTTGAACAAAACGCGGAGCACATTTACGGACAGAAAAATGCCCCTATTTCCATAAAAATTTGTAACATTTTAACTCATACATTTGTTTATCATAGAGTGTTTTTAAAATTTCAAAATATTCCATAAATAATTAATTGTTCCTCTTAACAAGTAAAGAGATAGCTCATTTAGCATTACGGTATAAAAGAAAATATAGGAAACATATTTTATGAAAAAAGTGAGTGATATGATAAAACAAGTGATTATCTACAGGATAGTGAAGTTAGAATATAATATATTAATGTTGGGGAGTAATTTTATGTCAGAAAAAATATTCCGAATTAGGGGCCTATTCTTTAATATTAACTGAAAAAAAAAGACAGCCTTAAATATTTCTATCATTAGCAATACTTAACAACAAATCGGATTGATAGATATTAATTTACCACAACATGGCTCAATTAATGTGACGTCATTTAGTCATATGATAACTGTAACCATGTGTTTTCAGTCAATAAGTCTATAAATTCGTCTGACGTCATAGTCCCTACTAGTACATTTTTTCATTCAACCAGTCAATAACTTTCGCTGGGGTCAAGTTTTGCTTTTTACAGAAACTTCCTTTTAAGAAGTACATACTTGTCAACAATAATAATGCACAAATTGAAACGAAATTCACGATTTAAAAGAACAAATATAACACAAGAACTTTTTTTTTTTTATTTTTGAAAAATCTTTAACAATCTTAATATTTGTACATCTCAGTTAACTTATTTACTTACTTGAAATTTTATCTAAATTTTAAAAATCAAAAAGTATGAGTTAAATGTCAGCTCTGAATGTATACAATAGAAAACATGTGATTGCATTTATCATGTGACCGTCATGAATTTAAACTATTAAAAATGTGACAAAGAGCTCGTCCGAATTTATTATTTTCACTGAACGAAATAAAGGAAATGACGCGTAATGGAGATTGGCATAAAAATCACCAACAACTTATTAAAAAAATATAGTAATAAAATTAGTCAATTACTCTTACTAAAGTCCGATATTTTAGAGTATCCGACTACGTTCGGAACCGTGATTTCGCAAAAGCGTATAAATAGATAATATTTATGATATTTAGTGTCACTTAGATGAGAAAATGTATATAAAATTGTTTTAAGAATAGTATTACAATAAAAAATTATTTAGGTACAATATTTTGACAAAAAAAGAACATAGAATGTCCCATTTTCAAAATATTCTCCCTTTGTGAAAAATGATTCTTTTATAATAATATTTTGCCTGTACATAGCTCAGATTTCTGTACAGAGGTTCAACTAGAATTATTGAATTTTGTAACTTAAAAGTGGGTTTATCCCTGTTTTACGACAACAGAGGGGAGAAATTTTAAGAAAAAAAACGCCGATTATTATTTCAATGAGTTGTAAATCTGAAAATAATGTGAATTTTTTTAAAATCATAGTTGAGAGTACAGAGGTCTGAGCTATATACCGGCAAAATATTTTTATAATAGAAGCATTTTTCACAAAAGGAGGACATTTTGAACAAAGTTTATTCTAAGTTAATTTTTTGCCGAAATATTGTATTTAAATATTTTTTTTGTCAAAATGTCCTTAAAGCAATTTTATACATGTATTCTAATCTAAGTGACACTAAATATCACGAAAATTATCCATTTATGCGCTTTTTTAAAATCACGGTTCCGAACGTAGTCGGGTACCTTAAATTCATTTATATACCTTAAAATACGGCGTATAACGCTCACTTTTAACACAAAAAATTGGTTTGAAATTTATGGGTGCGCGTTATACGCTGGTAATAAAAACGATAGTTTCAAAAATAAAAATTTTAAAAAAAAGAGATGTGCATAAAAAAGAAACTTAGACTTCTACAAAGATCGGAATACTGTTTATTTAAAAGAAATGTCATACCTTATGAAATCAAATATTTGTTTCTTTTTAGAGATATACTAATTTTTTCATAATCCTGGGTTAATACTTCAAATAAATGGCTTTAAAACATAATAGTATTGCTAATGTATACTGCAGGCTCCTTCGTAAAAAAGGGGGTGCGCATTATACGGTGAATATACTTTAAAATTAAAAGACGCAGCGTGAAATTACGAGTGCGTGTTATGCCCCGGATTTAATGGTAATTAATAAGCATGCATTATTGAATCACCATAACGGTGTTAAAACCTACTCAAAAAGAATAATGGAACAGGATCTATGCTGCAAAACTCTTCCTCACAAGTAAACACACATGATTGTAATATGAATACTTTTTGGATAAAACAACTTCATATATAATGGAACTATACAATTAATTTTCAATATCTATTCAATTTATAGGTATTAAAAAGCGTGTTGATTCTTTTTTTTCCGCTTTAATATGAAAATGTATTTAATTAAGGAATAAGAAAAGAATTGTGAGATTTATGTTTTATACAAAATAAATAAAGCACTGATTGAAATATAATAAAAATATAGCAGAATACGGTGCTCTCAGACTCAACAGACCATAATATTATTACTGGAGCGTTTTTCTCGTGAAAGTGAATAGGGAGTTGGGATAATATACCTTTGTTGCTTAATATTCCACAAAAAAATACATTAGCTGTAACTGTAATGTAGATTTAGATCTTATCTTGAAGCAAAATGTTTGAATGGATTAGCTACTAATGTCACAGAAGAAAATGAACAGGGTTATAAGTGCTTTATATATTCTTCCCTGTAGACATACGGCTTCTTATGAGGATTCCTCGTATATTGATTATGTTGCTATCTACTGTATTTGCTCACATTTTAGCATACACTAATTGGTCATGATGGAAACTTTATATCCCCAACATGTTAAAAAGCATATACATTTGCAACCCGAATTTTTCCAAAATGTTTCGATATGTATATGTAGTTATATGCACATTTAAGTCCCAAACGAATTGATCGCATACCGCAAACAGCAATCCACTTACAAAAGATTTTTTGACAAATTCAATAGAGGAATGTAGTATGGCTTGCTTGCTTGATTGATTGATTATTAACGTCGCACTGTTCAGCTACACGAGGGCTTTTGGCGACGGACCACGTAATTTTGAACCATGGTCAAGTGACGTGGACGACACCTGAGCTGGCACCCCTTCTCCTAACTACCACACCACACCAACGGGAATGTAGTATGGCATCACACATGCTTGATTTGATGGTTCGTGAACCTCCGGCACGTAAAAATGTTTGACCTGACGGTTTCTCATGGTGAAAATAACTTCAGCGAACAGTATGTCCCACAATTGTATATGCACTTTTGAAATCTCGAATTCGTTGACAAGTTATTGAAATACTTACTCCAGTTTTAATTATGAAAACAGCATTGCAGACTTTTCTCGTTAAGTATCTTAGGGTTTTTTTTTCTTCCGGTTACATTCAAAAATATTTTTTTTTCTAGTCCGTTAATTGCAAAATTTGCTTCCTTTAACCGGTGAAACTACAGTTCAGTTTAATATATGTTATATCGTACACATTAAATAACAATATTTTTTGAATAAATATTAGTTTTCCCCTATGCAACTTGGCGTGAATATATATAATGGATATTTGTACGTAGGAAATCGCATCACTCCAACACCGTTCAAGTGATCACTATGAAAATTGGCATGTATGTATATTTTTTGTGGAAAAGGTTTTTAGTGCTATCTTGTTGCAGCTCCCCTCCAGGTGGTTCTACAGCATATCAACTTCTGCACCGTACAATCAGTTGCCAAGTTGCCTACAGGGTCGCCAAAAATGATGCCAACTTGACTCTATCGCCAATATTTCGCTTTATTTCCATTGAAACGCAATTATAATGTAAGGCGCGGCGAATATTGCTTGTGAATATTACTTTAACATAAAATAAATGCAACAGAAAGTAATATTAATGTACTATCCAGATATAAAGTATTTACACTATTTTAAGCGTTTATTACACAAAATTTGTAACAATGTGTTACTTTTGCTGAGCAGATGGAAGATGTTTTCAAAAACTGACCCACAAGAGAGTTACGAGGTGTTATAAATGAAAAAAAAATCCCTTTCATCAGCTACTATATCTACAGACTTAAAATTTAATAATTATGTTTTTTTGTTTAATTTGCAATTCACTTAAAATTAATTCATTCAAAACTTCTTTATCCTTCAATCTGTATTGTTTAATCTTTTAATTCAGCCGTGCGAAGAACGGGTATATCAGCTAGTAGATATATATATGTATAGATAGTATTTTCAAATCAAACAAACACGGTGGTGGGAAATTTTTATCATTTTGCAGTGCAATAATTGGAAAGAAATACTTTTTAGTTTTGTTCCATATTTTTACATTGAAAGTACATAAAGCAACAAAATTACGACAATAGTAAAAATGTTTCTTTTTTATAAGATTTCTGAGATCTCAATTTTTGTACCTTTTCCTACCAAAAGCACCTAAGTTTTTTTTTTTTTGATATTCTTATGATGTCTGGTGTTTTCTCATGCTGATAAGTCCACAAATAGGAGGCTCATAAAACATTGCCCTATTTGAGTTTGTCAAAATGGCAGTTTTTGAAGAGGTACAGTTGTAGTTCAGGTGGTAATCCCCGTTTAGGTGGACTAAATAAATTTAGTGGTAACTAAAATAATTTATAAATAAATATTATCACACGATGTCTTGGACTGTTCAAAACTATCAGAATTTAAAGAAATTTTAAATAGGGAATTATTATATATACACTCTCACGCACGCACGCACGCACGCACACACACACACACACATATATATATATAGATATATACATGAGTCCCTTTGATACACTCACTACATGTCTAAGCCATAATAGGGGTTGAATATTTTTAAATAAATTATCTTTTCCATAAAGGCAGATGTTTCTCTGGAGAATGTCCAATTTCAGAAATGTTCAAAATACCTAAATAAAGGGAGGGGGCATAAGCGTATTCTTTTGTGGGTATAGATCCCGGTTTTAAATTAAAATATTCTTCAAATAGAATAGTATTTTAAATAAAGCTTTTAAATAATATATATTTTGGTTGGAGTATTTCCTATATTGATTTCTGGATATAGTTTTAAATAATAATTTTGTACATCCAACATGATATCTTGAATTTCTTAAGTATTTAACATTTTAATTTTTCTTAGCAGAATAATTCGTTTTTATGTAATAAAAATATTAATTTTACCGATACAGCCACTTGATATATCTGGTTTAAAATCACAGAAGAGAATATAACTTACTGAGATTTGTTGTAATTTGGAAATATTTGAAAATTATTGTTGAAGATGTATTGTGTTATTGTTATCAACTGTTTCAACACTGCCATAAATATTTCAATATTCTAATTCTTACACTTCAATCCTAACACTAAAAGTTTATTTCACATTTATATGGAATAAGCACTTTGTATATTATATTTTGCATTATGAAAATAAAAATTCACTGTGCCATAAATATGCAAATTTATTTCGTGTAATGAATATATTTATAAAATGTTCTTTAATGGTTAGTCTTAATAAATATTTTTATTCAACTCCACAATATATGCATTTTTTAACTTATTTTAAAGTAATGCATGTTCTTACTTTCCATGTACTAAAATAAATGAAATAAATGTGTTTTTGAAATTTCAAGTATAATTTTATGTATAAAATAGTGTTTGTTTATACCATAAAAATATCAGCAAACGAAGTTATTTTTAAATAAAAAAAATTCAAAGTACGAAACGTTAGTCCATGTTGCTTATGAAACAAAACAGTCTACATTAAACATGAAATTAAACTAATTTAGATGTCTAATATTTTTTAAAAATTAATTTAATAGACTAGGGAAGCATTTTTTAAAACGTATATTTCTCAACTCTATGTGTTTTTCTTAGTATCTATCTATACTGTAATTTCTGTGATATTCTATAGATACTCCCTTCCCTCTTTTAAATGTATATGTGCATGCTCTTGTCTGTTCTGTGATGTCCTCTTCCAGCATTTCTCTATCTGTTTGTAAATGGGGGGTTGAGATATACTATCCTAAGCGAACTGAGAACTTCCACCAGTTTCATTTTCACTGCCTCTTTCATTCTGATATCTTTTTCTCCCCCAAATATTTTCCTCTCTTATAATTCTAAATTAAACTTTCTAGTTTTAAATATGCTTCCATCTGAAATTTAGAACAAAAACTATTCAGTTATCTTAAAATTTAAAGGAAAAATACCTTTAAATCAGAAAACATTTGAGAACTCTATCCAAAAATTATTTGCGATTCAAGATGATTTTGAAATTATTTTAAATTATAATACCAGCATTGCACACAATATATTTGCATTTTTTTGCTTTCACAGTAAAACAAATAGGGAAAACAATTATTTGAAACTGTCACACTTCTATAAGTTAAGGAAAACTTTACAAATATACTGTATCTATTTACTAAAAAGAATTATTGAGTCAGTATTGAGACTATTTAATTTTGATAGTAAATTTCGCTTGTATAAATACTACTAATAATTTAAAGTAAGAGTTAATGTTTCAAAGTACAATTATTAAAAAGATAATTTTTAAATATTTTTTCTTTTAAAAAATATAATGAACTACAAAATAATAATTAATAATTATTCTACGATGTATCGAAATTCTTTGGTACACCTACCATTGTTGATTACCATATTTTGGAACTTCTTATAGCAAATGACGTCACTTAAATTTACTGTAAAAATAATTGTAACTATATACTAAATAAACAGCATAGTAAATCAAATTACAAAATTTTAAAAAAATGGAATTATGAATGAAAATAACTTTAATAAACATAAGAAACATTTTAGTAAAAGGCCAAAACTACATGGTCATTTCATGACATATACATTAACTTATGGCCTTGATCATTACGGATATACATGACCATTTAGCAATCCCTATGTCTAACAATTATTCTACTGAAGTATTTTAAATTAAACGGCAAAATATAGAATAAAGATCAGTTATATAGCAAGAAACGTGTAATATTTTCCCTATTTTATTTTTATTTTACATCAATATTAAATAATGCTCATTTCTTCATCATCTAAATTCTAAATATTATTTTTCTCCGTTTTGGCAGAACCCCCTCAGACACTGGTGGGAGTTGCCGGTTCAACACTGGATTTACCTTGCAACATCACGGCCCCAACCCCTGATGACTCCGTGGCCCTGGTCCTTTGGTATAAGGACGAATCCACAACGCCCCTATACAGTTTGGACGCCCGAAGGGGCCTCCTTGATCAGGCCAGGCATGCAGCCAGTGACCTGCTCAACGGCCGAGCCTACCTCAGTATAACTCACAGACCTTCTACCCTCCAGCTGAAACCATTGCTGGCAGATGATGAGGGTCAATATCGGTGTAGAGTGGATTTTAGGAAAGCCAGGACGAGAAATTTTGATGTTATTCTGAATGTTGTCGGTAGGTAGCATTTATAAAAAAATGTGATAATTTCTTTGTATTAATTTCAATGTTTAAATCCATAACACATTCTCAAACATTCTTTAGAATGTTTTATTCGAACAAGTTTCAATGCAGCTAAAGTTCTTAGACTGACAGAAAGTTCAATCCAATATCCTTTGCTTAAATCTATTTAAAAAGTATCAATTTTGTACGGTTTTGTGCCGTTATTCGTGTGTGCTTTTACAAGTACTGAGCATAGTTTTCGAAGAATAACGAAATAAATCTTCTGCAAATCGCAACAACGTGAAAATAATTCTTATTGATATCTTAATTGATTGGGAAAAAAATCAGCTTTACGATTTAGTTTCATTACTTAATGAAGGATCTTAATGTTCATGTATTTAAAAATTCTAAATAATGGATACTATTGCAGGTAATGTTACACATAATATTTATGCTTTTAGAGGGGAAATAAACAGATTGTAAATTTGAAGGATCTTTGATTTCTTAGATTCAAAAACCTCCATTAATAACTTTAAATTTCTTGAAAACTCTTTGAATTTAAAAATGTACAAATACATTTTTGTGTATTGAATAGGTAATACATCATCTCAACGTTGGGGAAAAAAAATCTAAAATATTTCCTCTGCTTATTTATAGTATTAGACTACGTTCGGAACCGTGATTTAAAAAAAGCGCATAAATGGATAATTTTCATGATATTTAGTGTCACTCAGATTAGAATACATGCATAAAATTGTTTTAAGGAGATATTTTGACAAAAAAAAATTATTTAAATACAATATTTTGGCAAAATATGAACTTAGAATAACCTTTTTTCTAAATCTTCTCCTTTTGTGAAAAATCCTTCTATTATAATAATATTTTGCCTGAATATAGCTCAGACCTTTGTACAGTGGCTCAACTATGATTTTCTAAAAATTCACATTATTTTCAGAGTTGCAACCATTTGAAATAATTATCGGCGTTTTTTTTCTTAAAATTTCTCCCCTTTGTTGTTGTAAAACATGAAGAAACCCACTTCTAAGTTATATATTTCAAAATTTCTAGTTGAGCCTCTGTAGAGCGGTCTGAGCTATATACAGGCAAAATATTATTATAATAGAAGCATTTTTCTCAAAAGGAGAACATTTTGAAAAAATATTCTAAGTTAATTTTTTGCCAAAATATTGTATTTAATTAATTTTTTTTTTTGTCAAAATGTCCTTCAAACAATTTTATACATGTATTCTAATCTAAGTGACACTAAATATCAAGGAAATTATCCATTTATACGCTTTTGTAAAATCACGGTTCCGAACGTATTCGGATACATACCTTAAGTAATAATATTACCAACATAATGAACAGTAATTTTAACAGAATATAATACCTAGTGGCACAATAACACAAATAGAAGCTTACCCAAATATCTGAAAATACCAGCCTTTATTTCAATCAAGTCAACCAATTAATCCATTCCTTCTAATCTCGTAAAATGCACAAACCATATATGCTTTGAGAAACTCAAGAACCGAGCGCGTCAGAGAGATAATCCTAGAGGAACTATGACCCCTGATAGTGCTAACAGTCTCTTTTAATCAGAGACCTCTAAATCCCAAACCTCTGTCATTATCCCTCTCGTTGATATAAACTCTCCCAACCGATGTACGTAAAGCCCTCTATCCGAACTCTGCCGGTTCAATCCTGGGCCCGGAATAATTGATAAGACCCGTTCTACCTCCTGTTGCGATTGATGAGGGTGAGCTGTTGACATACAGAGTGCCGGACACAGGACCGGACTTTAATTAGCCGCCAACTACAGCCGCCCGATTTTGGACCATTACTCTGCACAATTACTGCAATCGGATGTCTCTTGTGCTAATGGCTGCCGAGGACGTAGTTATTTCCTCATACCTCATCTGCATCTTCCCTGGTGTTAGGCATCGATAGTTGCTCCCTGCCAATGTTGGAACATCCAGCTGGGCCCTGGCCAGAGAGAAATTTACTTGGTATGGGAGTTATACCCAATATATATCTTTAGAAGCAGATGATAGCGAAAGGATATAGATTTCAGTTTTTCAAATCCAGATGTATCTTTTAGGTTTCGAATGGTGATATGTAAATAATCGAATTTATCCCCTGTCATTTTAATCAATTTTAATTACCGTAAAATCCGCCGTATAACGCGCACCGGTGTATAACGCGCACCCATACATTAGAGTTGCATTTTTTAATTTTTAGGTATATTCGCCGTATAACGCGCACCCCCTTTCTTACGAAGAAATCTGAAACATTAGTATACATTGATTGCTATTATGTTTTGAAGTCATTTATTCCAGGTATTATTCCAAATTTTTGAAAAAAAATAGCACATCTACATCTCTTTTAGTTCATAAAGCAAGTCATTTCTTTTAAATAAACAGTATTTCGATACAAATAGAAGAATTTTTTTTTATGTTCATCTCTTTTGTTATTTTTAAAGCTATCGTTATTATACCAGGCGTATAACGCGCACCCTTAAATTTCCATCTTATTTTTTTGTGTTAAAAGTGCGCGTTATACGCCGGATTTTACGGTAGTTTTTTTTATTTTGACATTTGTTGATGTTATTTTTTATAAGAAACTTGTTATATATGTTATGCAAATAATGTTAAATTATCCCCAAAATAATTAATAGAAAATAGAATATGTCTTGCTCCAGAATTTTTCTTAAGATGTTTACTTAAGAGCAGTATTCGCAAAATTAAATATATATATATATATATATATATATATATATATATATATAACCTAAATGCGACATAAAACTTCAGATAGAAAATATTAATTTAATTTTTAGTGTCGTGTAGAAAGTAAAACAGCACATCACTCAATGTTTTTTGGATGAATTCATTTACTAAAGTATAAAATTTGTTCCGTATTTTAAAGCTATAAAAATGATAAACTAGTTGATCTTGATACTGTTTCTGGTATAGCACAGCTAACAAGGGTAGATTTTAACAACAAAATGCAACTTCGCCGTAACCCAAAACTTTATTAAAATTTTTAAAAATATTACTTCTTTAATTAATGCAAATAGCCTACTTTTTTTCTCAAGTTTCTATTTATCTTTACATTACATTTTTAGAAAAAAAATCAAAAATTTCATTTGCCATTTCCTATTAAGACTTTCTTATTCAAATATAATATTTAATTTCTATTTTTTGTATGGACCTATATACAGCAGTTGGACCTCTATATAACGAAGTTTCTAAATTCCGAAAAAAAGCTCGTTATATGGAAAATTCATTATATAGAGCAGGGATAGTGAACCAGTGGTAGGCGTGCCATCAATGGCACGCTTCACAATATTTTGGACACGCCAGGAATCGAAAGGGTTTGCATTTTATTTCAAAATAACAAGGTTCACTATGGAGTATAAGAAACAAACGCTGCCGAGAGCACACTCGTTTGTTATTGTTCTGCCTTAGTTGTGTCGTGGACTTCAGTTGCTTATGATGAAAAAATTGTCAACTCATAAAATTGTCAATTTCGTTAAAACTAGTGTAGTTTAAAGTTTATTTATGTTATATTTACGATTTTTAAATGTTATTTAACATGGCTAGTTCAGCAAAAGAGCAAACAGTGCAAGACAGTATGTGTAACAAAGCATTTCAAACATGGTTAATGTAGAAACATGGCATTATTAGTAAAGGCGACAAAGCGGCGTGTGTTTTATGTTCTGGAATAATGGTATGCAGAATATCGTCTGTAAAACGGCATTTTGAAGCTAATCACAAATCCTCTTGTCAAAATAGTGAACTGCAGCAAAAAATAATTAATTGCTTAGAAACAATTTGGCAATTGACTCCAATTCAACATGCTTTCTACTAAAATTAACATTTTAAAAACCTAAAAAGTTATCTGTCCTCCAATCTGCAACAACAGAAGTCACTCTCATGTTATTTTGATTTGAATTACACGTATAACTAAAACGTTTACAATTATGCAGTGCAAAATGTATTTTTTCTTAGTAAATAACGAGTTTTGACCAATCGCAAGTCAAAACTATTTGACGGCACGTCTCTACCTCATTAAGCACTTCTTTAGAAAAAAGGGCACGTTGATCCATACAAGTTCGCCATCCCTGATATAGAGCCTCCTCTTTCAATTTTCTTTATATAAACCACATAAAATAAATTTTTAATCCTTAAAAACTATAAAAAAACTCTAAAAAAAGTAATTATTCACACCTTTTAGTAAATTAATATATATTTATTTTATATGTCTTACCAATAAAAAAATGTAAAGGAAGAAAGAAAAACCCCAAGAAAAGTTTCTTGACGCCTTTATTGACTTCCCGAAGAATTAAAAAAATTTCTTTGATGCTCAAGCACTTACTTTGTGACACTGCAAATAAACGAAGACTAGCTCAAAGGCATTGGGACACGAGACCACTCTAATGAGTCTGAAAGGGGACATCGAAGATGCTTCCAGTGTACTGGAGAATGGGGTGGGGGGTTAAGATTGCACTTCTTGGATAAAGCGCTCGTAATTCTATTGCACTCGGTGAGTTAGGCATCTAATAAAACCAGTTCAAGATTTATGATCACTATAAAGTGTGTTAAAAGAGAGAATATCATGAAGAGCCCAGAAATACAAAAATAGAGAGAGAAAAATTGAATCACGCACAAGAGAAAAAGTATCGTTACATAAAATTCGTTATTGGAAGGTTATTTTACAAAGAAAATCGTGAAATGTTCTTGGTCCCAGGAAAAAGTTCGTTATATAGAAAATGCACTTCGTTATTATGAAGTTATTTTATGAAGAAAAACGGGAAATTGTTTTGGTTCCAGGAAAAAGTTTGCTATACAGAAAAATTCGCAATAGAGAGGTTCGTAATATGGAGGACCTACTGTATTTTAATTATTTTTAAATATTTATTATTTTATAAATATTTAAACTACATAACAAAATTTAATAAAAGTCTTGATATACAGATTTGAAAAGTACTTTTAAAATACTTATCATTTTGAATTTTGCATATAAAAGTGACGTACTAAGAATTTTGAAATAATATGAATATGAATTTTGGAGAAAATCAAGGCTATTTTTGTGACGAAGAAATGAAAAGATGATGCCCAATTCAAGAGTTTCCACTTCAAAATAAAAATTAGATATTAAAATAAAACAAAAACTCATTTTATTAATCTAGATAGTAAATTTTTCAATATCTCAACTATAATACGCATTAAACTACCAATGAAATTATTTTAGCATGACGGATATTGAAATGGGATTGAACAATTGGATGGATTAGATATTTGAAATATGACGACACAAAGGATTTAAAGGAATGTTTTGAAGAATCTCTGATTACTTCTTGCGTCATTAAAATTCGAATGTCAAAATTCTCTCGAATTCCCAGCACACCAGAAAACTAAAGTATTCTTACGATTGAAAAGACAGGCTGAAAGAATATCTGAATTATTTTGAAATTCCTATTTCATAACAGACAATAAAACGTAAGCAATTCAGGCATAAAATATTTTATCAACAATACATTGTTGGAATCGCATTTCATATCCATAGTAATTTTGATTTGAATTCATTAATTTAGTATTGTGTGTAACCATAAATAACTAATAAATAACAATCCTTTGAACAAAAGCAATGTATTTGAATTTTACTAAACATCTTTAAAATTGTATAAGTATACATGAAATTCGTAAACTACTTCAAATATAAACAACTATTTCTTATTTATACATAAACACGTCAAATGCTAATGAAAAGGTAACTAATGAGTGCAGATTTTATCTTCTGCTTTGTCCGTTATCTAATAAACAATAGAACATTGAAAATATCGATAACTATGATAGATTTAAGATTTAAAATGCAGTATTAAAGTTAGTGGTAGTGTTTTAGAGACAGTGGATATGAGGAAAGATTGTGAGATGGGCGTTCATATTTAGTGCTTTACTTAATGTGATTTTATCTCGTTATCATATTTTTACAATGAGTTGTACACCACTTATTTCTCAAAGTTTGTTTATGTAAATAATGTGTATAGCTAAACTGCATCTTCTAGCTTTTTTTTTATATGTTACTCTTCTGAAAGAAATCGAGAGGAAAGACTAAAAAAGTGTTTCCAGGAACAAATGATTGTAGAGACTCGAAGATATTTGAATTAAAATTTCCAAAAGTAATGAACTTTCTTCACAAATCAAGAAATAAATAATTTTTATTTAAGAAAAGATTTTGAATATTCCCAGTATATCCAATATAGACTAGTGGGAACAAAAAATATTTTTATTACATATATATACATGTCGCCGGGAAATGACGAAAAATTAGGAATTGGATTAAATCCCTAACGATATGATTAGTTGACGGGAGATGTTAAAAGAATGTATTTTCAAGGTCATTTCCCTGATGAAAGTAAGTGATTTTGTCAAATCCCTAAACTGTTTCAGTGAAATGATGAATAAACTAGTCAGGATTGTCATTGGCAAAATGCTGTCCGGGGGGGGGGGCGGCCCCCCGGGGGCCGAGTCCTTGTACTTCCTAACCAAACAGGCAGTACTATCTATCCCCCAAAAATCAACCCCATATCTTTAAGAAAATGGCATCACAGGATTAACATGTTGATTGATATTTTAGTGCGTAAGCCCTTCCCTGCCCAAAGCAGGTCATCATTAGAAAAGAAACTATGAAGGGAGGGGGGGAGTAGGCCAAGCCCATAGACGCTACCACACGCGCTTCCCTGATTTCTGTGTTACACAATTCCGTCCCTTTTCAAGAAATCACCCCCACAAATATCCAGCAACTGAGAGGAAAGAAAGATGTTACAGCCTAATTTTCTAATTATATGTTAATTAGTTTCGAATAAATAATTTATATTGCATTGACTCTCTCTATTGTTGTATTTTACTTACTTCTACGTTTAATAATGCACCATCTTTGTTAAGTAAACACTTTTAAACACTTGACAATATTATTTCATCATTTCACGGAAACAGATCAGGGATTTGTTCAAATCCCTTACTTTCATCGTGGCAATGACCTTGAAGATATATACGTCATTTTAACATATCCTGCCAATTGATCATATTCCTTAGGCATTTGATCAAATTCCTAATTTCATCGTTTCCCTGCGACATAAGTATTTCAATGGGGCTACATTTTAGCAACTTAGCCTTTGCAGTCACGGCCACCCCAAATATGAGAGCCATTTCATGGTCGCACCATCTATTGGTGGCCTCGTTT
Source organism: Trichonephila inaurata madagascariensis (assembly GCA_019973955.1). Taxonomy (NCBI): domain Eukaryota; kingdom Metazoa; phylum Arthropoda; class Arachnida; order Araneae; family Nephilidae; genus Trichonephila; species Trichonephila inaurata. Next base: position 5,616 of record BMAV01005823.1, on the reverse strand, counting down.
CTAACTTTGGACGCTTGAATTAGTTTTTTTTTATTCAACCTCTCGTTGGATTCTACACATTGTCGCGTTGATACTCAAGGAATCTTTTTACATGCCAAATAATCATATGACGTAAGTGCTTACGGTTTTTGCGTCCAGAAAATCTATCGAGTTCAAACGGGGTCGAACCCGTAACCTTAGACTAACGAAGCGGACACGCTGCCGCTCAGCCACCCAAGCCGACAATTTATATTATTATATTTTAAATTGGGAAATAGATGTTAATAAAATAAATCTATATTTGCATTATATACGTTTGGGTTCAGCTTCAGTTGCTACGTAGATTGAAGAAGAATAGCATTTCTTATTCCTAACAAAATTTAGTTTGTTCTAACTTTTGTTTAATGTAATCTCTTGATTTCTCCCAAGAATAATATTCCGTAGAAAACTAAGGAAATTAATTCACTTTAATTCTATTTGCGTAACTCAGCTTAGGGAAATGAACATTAGAATTTATATATAATATATAAAAAAATTGATTTAAATTATTGAGTAACAAAATGTGGAGAGTTAACAAGCTAATTCCGAGTGTTCTTTGTCTAATTATTGTCATACTTAACTAATTTTACATATATTGACTCATTAATTTTCACTGCTGCGTTGGTATTAAAGCCTCAAATCATCTCTGTTAAAGCGATTTTTAAGAAATTTGAAACTATAAAAGTACTTATTTAATCACGTATGTAAGTGATATTCCAAATATCGTTCTAGATAAATAGTTAACTGAAACTAATAGATATTATTCGTTATATATATATTGGAAGCACTAGAGTTGATTTTTAAAAGAGAGATTAAAAATGGCTTGGATTCCATGGAGAAGAAATGACTAAGAGAATCTAATATATAACAAAATTTATCTTAATTTAAATCAACGAAAACGTAAGACTTAACGACTCTTAAACGCAATTTCAAATCACTTATATAAGTGATAATCCAAAGATGTTGTTAGTTAACTTAAGCCGTTAGAAATGAGTCGTTATTGCTAATATTAGCATTAACGATGGGTGATTAATAAATTCATTAATCACTTGATTAATAAAACCGTTATCCATTTATAGAAGATACAGTTGATTCGATAATGACCATCCAGGATACTGGATAAAGTTAATTGAAGATAGTTTAAAACGGGATTATAATTTATGAAATATTTAAGAAAATTCCAAATACCATAAATATTTACAACTACTATAAGAATAATGACAGGATTTATTACGTCCGAAATTGAAATTTAATAAATCCGAATTATAACAGACAAAAATTCCTTGCAAACCCCAAAAGAAAACTAATTAAAATCTCAAAGATTAAGGAAATTTACTCATAATTTATTTCATCGCAAATCTTTATGGCCAAGACTTTTATCCCGTCAAAATTTCCTGACTCGTTAAGCCATCCATTGCTTACTTTCTCCAAGGCCCATTTCCAGTAATTTCTGACACCATTACCCGTATCTCTGGTATAGTGAGGTGAGATCTCGATGAATCCAACGAAAGTGCTAGTAAATTAAGGAAGTGTCTCGTGCACCCCTCTTAACCCTCTCCCTCTTTTAGTTCGTGTTTACGAGTTGAGGAATTAAAGCGATATCAGCCCCGGAGATCCTCCACCCATCTGTGTCTTGCCTTTACCAGGGGTTAATTGACCGAAACTCTGAAGACTGAACTCTATCCTTATCTACGATTTCAGTTTACGACTTCATGAAGTTCAGAGGAAGTAATACCAGCGAAGAATGGCGTCTGACTGTTAAGTATGGTAATTGAATTCGCGGCAAGGAAGACTTCAAAATCAGAATGGAAGCTAGCATTGGTAGACAATGGATACACATGAATGGTTGACACATTATTTAATTAATATTTAAACGACGAATTGAGTTTGCTATTAAAAATACACCTAACACCTAAGTACATGTTTAAATTCAAACTAACTTCTCATAGAATAAGCATGTAGACAAGTATTACCATGACTATATTTTGACAAATCAGTCTAATATTTGACGACCGCTTTTATTATTTTATCATTGTTATATTCATTATGAAGTAATAAGTATCCTTATGCACTTTTGCATCAAGGTTAAATTACTAATGATTGATGGTTTTTTTAACATCGTACTCTAAGAATCACAAGTGCCCAGATAGAATGGTGGTTAGTGATGCTGACTGCTGAGTCAAAGAGACTCTGTTCGTAGCCCGTAAAAAGCATGAATGTTTGTAAATGTATAATGCCTGTGTGGCATGGGCCTGTGTGGCTAGCCGAAAGTCTTCTCGAGAGATTGGTAGTAAGATAAGAGAGTTGGAAGATCCATAGGGTGTCCTTATTCAACATTGCGATGGAACGGAGTGAAAGCGTTGTGTCTCCCGTATGTTGCTCAAGCTGCGGCTAAAATACTTGTAATATTATCCCCATACCATGAATAATTTCGTGGGCCTAGATCTGATGTTAAGGTCAATCAGGTGGAATAATTTTTTTTCCTGTTAGACTGAGCATTGGCAAATAAGTCTTTGCAGACGTTGTAAGTCCTCAGATGTGAGAGCCATTTTATGGTGGCACCATCTAGTTGTGACTCTCCCTACCAAATTTCGACGCTTGAATTAATTTTAATTCAAGCTCTCGTCTGATGCTAAATATTGCTGTGATTTAATTTTTCCTATAGTACCAGAACCAAAGTGATACTCAAGGGATCTTTCACCTACCCCATAATCATATGACAAACATGCCCACGGTTTTCACACTCAGAAAATCTATCCACTCTAGCCGGGATCGAACTCGCAACCGAGGCGGGCACGCTATCTCTAAGCCACTGAGCCGATTGAATGAGATAAGTAACAACACTGACATAAGCAGTTCCTTGTAATGGACCTCATAAATCTGAACCACGGTCAAGTGACCAGGACAACACGATAGCTGACACTCAAATCTCTAAGACTCTGCTACAACGTGGAAACTTAGGACCTTGATAGATTTAACGTACTTTACCTCCACTATATAGCAATTTTCGAGTCGACGACTCAACAGGAAAATGCCGGTCATAAGTTTGAGACCCTGTTTACTCAGTTACCACTGCCAAAAACTATTTTTGCAGAAGACTGAAATGAAATAAAGACATTTTTCTGAATTAACATTGTACATTAGGTACTAAAAAAAGACGAGCTTCTAAAAAAATTTTAAAAAAATAATCAGTTAATGAAATATATAAGGATTTTAATGTTAAGTTAAGAAATTATTCATTATAAGGCATTTTCTGTTTTTGGACATTGTTAAACGTATTTCTTCTCTAATATAAATTAATCATTTTTATCTATTTCTAATCATATATGCTGAAAAGTTAGATTTAAATTATTTAAATGTCTGTATAATATTTTTTTTTATTTATTGCAACATTCCAACAGTATTGTATACTTATTCGTGCATCACATTTTATTAATTATTCATGAAAAATTCAATTTAAACGTTTGTTAAGAGTTATTATTCTGATTAAAATTTGCCTTTTTTGCTGCTACTTTTATAATATTGCGACTAAAAACAATCAATTTACATCCAAGGATATTAATTAGATTACTCATATTTAATTCAATACATTCAAATCACATATACCAAAAAAGAAAAGCATATATCTAATTAAAGTTTGAATTAATATTAATGATATCAATATTAAAAGCTTATATTTATAATGATCACTTACAATCAATTCTTTAATCTACATAAACTTTTAAAAAAAAAATTTTAATAAACTGCATTATTACAAATGATAATTGCATTTTCAAAGTAATTATGCTTACATTACTTAATGTGCAATATTATGAATAGCATATTTTTTTTTATTTATCTTATTACAAAGTAGTAACATAAATGGCATAATTAGAATTTGAAAGACATAAAGGTAGTAGGTGGGGAGGGGGTTTTATATTTTTGTTTCTTAGCTTTATTTTTAGCTAACATTTTTTTTTTATTTCCAACGGACAGATTTACAAAAGACCATACCACAGCAAGGGTGTAGGAGCAAAAACAAAAATAGACAAAACAATCAAAGTAGGAAATAACAATGTGGCGAGAAAAGTCTATGAACCCAATAAGTCCCTAACTTGCCAATAAAAATTGCACAAAGAGGAGCCCTTTAGTGCTGGGCAGCGCGGCGAATGTGGTCAGCATCCATGTCCTCCCAAATATCACAGAACGTTCAGAAAGAGGCTTGTGCAACATGAATTCAATGGAGATGTTTGAGGAGACAGTTGTGTCCAGTAGCCAGAAGAAACTTGGCAACTTCTTTACGTCTTGGCCACATGAGAAGATCTTTAAGATTAGCATTATGGGAACTAGCCAAAGTTGTAGATCATTTAGTTGCAAAGCGTTACCAGGGTTCACCACACGAAGAGGTAGACCAACGTTGCACCCCAAGCAACCCAAACAGTTACAGTTCTAAAGTTCATGTGAAATCAGCATTTGCGCAAGATGGACTAAATGCTAAATGTGTGTAGTATTTTACTATTCTTTTTTAACAACTAAATAATGGACTCGTAGCAAAAGAAGTATAAAAAGAAAACTGCTAAAAGTAAGCATTAAAACAATGCAATTGAGAAGAAACTCGATTTACAACTAAATCAAACTGTCTCAATTATCCTTAGAATATTTCTACGGGTATTTTCAAGTAATGGATGGTAATTATTTGCAGGGGAAAATATCTGTTGAATCTTCTGCTGAATCTTCTAGAAGGGGAAAAAATATGTCTTAAAATTATGCTTAATATAAGAATCAAAGTAAAAGTGAACTTTACTAATTCAAATCACGAATATTGTGCTGTGTGGTAATTCAATGAATTCCTTATAAGTGTTATTTATGGTAATTATTAATTGTTAAAATTTAATGAATTATTGTAAAAAGTAACAAATTCTTTAAAATAAATAATTCTAATAATAAGTAATTCATAAAAAATTCTAATAATAAAAAAATTAATAATAATAAATTCTAATAAGTAATTAATAATAAATTCTAATAATAATAAATTCTAATAATAAAA